>CM073604.1:7661500-7966500 GCA_037074985.1 Solanum bulbocastanum
AACTAAACACCTCATTAATAATAAACATATATGTACATAATAATAAAACATAATCATATAAGAATCACAATAGACTTGGCTAAATCAAACAAACTTAATACAAACAACTTAATCAAAATATAAAAAGAACATGATCCATTAATTTAAAATTACATTGTGAAATGTACAAGAAAATTCCTAAAGGTGATGACAAGCAAATGGAGAAAGCAATACTAGTTGAACCAACAATTTCACAAAAGATGATTGTTTTTCTTTCTATTCTAGAATATTTCTTTTTTTCTCTTTATTTTTAGAAGACTTTGGTACTCTCTTCTTTCTAATTTTTATTCCTCTTTTCTGTGTGCCTTTTTTGTCTTGTTCTTCCTTTCTTTTTAAATGAAAGAAGAATGAGGTTTAAATGTGTAGAATATTAAACAACACTCTTCTTCAAAATTTAAGAGTCAATGCATTGACTCTTTACCTTCTCAATGTGCCACCCAATATGGTCAATGAAATTTCTTCTTTTCTCTTTTCTTTTTCTTTTACCAAGAGAAGATTAATTTTCAAAAGACTGCATTGCCCTTTTAGATGGTCCATTTCTTTTATTCATTAATAGAATAATAGCTAAATAAGTCATCTGAAAATTTTAAAATAGGCCCAAATGTAGACCCATTTAATCAAGACCCAAAATTCAAAAGAAGAACCTGCCTACTAACAAAAAAATCCGAACGTCTAACCTATCTTGAAGCTCAAACACAACAAATAAGACAGAAAATAAAAATTAAAAAAAAAAATTCAAAATAACTTCAAGAAAAACTTCAACATGATAAAACTTAAAGAACACTAACAAAAAAATACAAAAACCGGCACCAAAATGACTTATATGGTTTAAAAAAAGGTTATGATAGTGGCGGATTCGGATAGAGGATGAGAGGGAAAAAGAATAACATAGAAATTTGGGTGAATGGGGGTCACCGGAAAACTTCACCAGAAATTTTTCGATGGAATTTTGACATAAAATTTATATCAAAAGATAGTCCTTAAAGAACTATATATGTAAAGGGTATATGATGGGCATAATCGAAACTTCATAAATCTAATAAAAAGTGATGATTTGTGTTCGTTTTTTCTTAGATCTATATGAAGTTTGGCTACGGATAAAGATGAATGGTTTGTGGATTTATATAGACGAGGGTGAAAGGAAGAAACAACAAAATTTTGGAGAAATTTTCCAGCAAGCCGCTAGTGGCAATGGCAGTGGCCAGTCGACGGCGATGGTGGGAAGAAAAGGGAAGAAGAAAATAAACTCAAAATAGGTCCAAAAATTAATTTTTTGGAGTATTTTGTATTTTTGGTAGGGTCACATAAGAGCCCTTGAATCAAAATGTTATGAATGGTTGAGATTCAGTCTTGACCATTGCTAATGAACCAGGTTTAAATTTGATTGGGTAATCAGAATTGGGTCAAAATCAGCCCAATTCAATCAAAATGGGGGCATTTGAGCCAATAAAGAAAAATAATACAAATAAACCAAAATACAAAATATAAAACAAAATTATAAGAAAAAACCTTACTATATATTGTAGGAGTAAATTAAACATGTCAAAAATTAGGTGTTCACACAAACATCCATAAATGTTAGTACAAAATGAATTATAGGGTCAATAAACTATCAAATCGAAGGTCTCTGAGTCCTCTTTCCAACGTCGTCAAGTTTGCTAAATTTCGAGCTAGGAGTAAGAAGTTATGCCCATTTGAGTGAAGTCTCTTTAGTTAAGGCTTTCCATCCATTTACGAAAATGATATTTTGATCTTTTCCTTACCCCTATAGGCCTACCTACGTTTTACCCACCCAAGTTAAGGGTTTATATTTAGACTAAGTCATTTTTTTCACATTCCTAAATGCTTAGACTTTTAGGGCTAAGTTTCAAGAAGAGGAAAAGAGGGTTTTCAAGCGTTCTTCTAAGAATTGAAGAATTTTTCCAAGAAATAATGTTCTTGTGAGGTATGTAAGCTTCTCATAGAGTTGGGTTTGTTCTCCCTCACGCCAATCATGAAATTTCATTTGTGAATTCGTTCTTGAAATCGTTTGTATTGAGATTCTTGAGATGTTTTTGAGTTTTAGCTTCTATTATTTAATAATGGAGGTTTTTGAGTTCTTGAGGTGAGGGTCTTACGAATGAGTGGAATTTCTTGACAGATTTTGAGTGGAATTTCGATGATTTTGTGGTGGGTTGTGAAACAAAGAGAGTTTAGAAGAAACTAATCGATTCTAGCTGAGTTAGGACACAAGATTGAGTAAGAAAATTCATCAAAAACCAGGAATTTGAGGTGGGGCATTGCGCCATTAAAGCTCCAGGACCTGGATGCTGCAGGTTGAGGGTTGGAACCCTGCGCCCAAAAGTCCCCTCAGTAATTGGAGGCCTGGTGCCTTGCTCAAGCTTTGTGCCAAGCCCATTTCCTATCTATTCTTCGTCCCGTATGTGTTCTTCAAAATCATGTATTTGCTCTCTTCTTCTTGATATTAAATCTTAGAGTCTTTATTAATCTACAAGAGATCCTACATATCCAAATCACATCTCTAAATTTACATTTCAAAATAAAGTAAATTTAAGAGGAAAGTACAGAAGGTCCTTTTGAGTCAAATTTGAGAACTCCTTTGAAATCAACTATAGCTTTGAACTGAATCTTGATTAATTGAGTATGAGTATGAGAATGAGAAGAGTTATATTTCATAATTCAAAATGATTATAAGGGAACTAAGTATTCCCCAATGTAACACTTTTACAATTAAAAGAAGGAAACATCGATTTCTAAATTGAGTTATGAATTTAGAAATGTTTTTGGAGTATTACCTCTTTTAAGAAGATCTTTTGAGCAATTACCTCAATTTGATAAAGATTTATGATTTATACATTTGAGCATGAGTATATATATATATTATTGGGAGTAGTATTGAGCACCGATATGGGGACGAGTTCAGACAACTCAAATCCTCAAAAACCATGTATGCCAACATGGGCAAAAGAATCATACTTTTAAGATGATTCCTTATTGATTTTAAGCATAGCTTAGTGGATACAATTAGTTAAGGTGTTCTATACCCCGACAAGGTATATGATAGTTCTAGCAGCGTGGGCAAGACGTTGTATTATCACGTAGCTCATAGTGATTGTTTTTTAGTTAGAGAATCTCTCAAATAAGAGTAATGAGTATGTTATTGTATTTTCATACATTCATTGAATTTTACTTCCAGTTTTATAATGTCTTAAATATTGCATCTATCATTGTTGCTTTGCATTGAGTTGAGTTAAGGTGAGTATTTCTTCAAGCCTTGTTAGTCCAATTATCTATTTATTTCAGTTTTCTCCTTACATGCTCGTGCATTCAATGTACTTATGCCATTCAACCTACACCTTTTTATGCTGCAGATACATGTGTTCAGGGTCATCAATAGGCACTTCGTTGATACCATTTGCATTCTAGTTAGCTTTGGTGAGCCTCTTTGATTTCAGAGGGTTCCACATTTATATTTCAGCTTTGTTAGGATGTTGTGGGTCTTGTCTCAACATCTATTGTAGTATTTAGTGGCTTCATAGAAAGTAGTAGTTGATGAGTCTTTCAATATTTCCTTTGTGATGTTTTGAGACGTTGAGTTGTTTGCTTATGTTTATTTAATTACTTCCAGGCATTCATTGAGCGAAGTTGTTTTGAGTTATTATGAATTAAATCTTGGTAATTGGAGTCTCCATTTTACTTGAGTAAGTTTTCCGCTAAGCAGTCAGCTAGGCCAAGGATTCATTTTTGGACCAGCAATGGTTCTCAAGTGTCGACCACGTCTAGGGTGTAGGCTCGGGGCGTGACAAACTTGGTATTAGAGCACAGAGTTCAAGAGTCCTATGGTGCCAATTAAGTCGTATTTGTAGAGTTCTTGTTATCGGTGTGAAGTGCGCTACATCTATACTTAGGAGGTTACAACATTTAGGAAAACATCTCACTTCTTCTTACTCTTTTTTTTGCGTTAGAGTTCAACTCTATGAAAGTTTTCTTTTAATTCATGATTGCATATATCTTTTTTAGATCATGCCTCCAAAAAGAGCTATTCGAGGACGTCTTGCTGGGAGGAATGTTAATCGACAAGATCAAGGGGTTCCTAATGCACCAGAAGTGCAACCCCCAGGGAGAAATCACCAATGCTAACTTTCAAGATGCTATTCGAATATTGAGTCAAGTTATGGCAAATTAAGTTGGGCAACAAAGAGTGGTTCATCAGGATATGGCTGATACATCCAGGATCCATGAGCTCTTGAGGATGAATCCCTCGAAATTCACAGGGTCAAATGTCACTGAGGATCCGAAGAACTTTGTAGAGGAACCACAGAAGGTGTTTGAGGTTAAGCGTGTCGTTGATGTTGAGTGTGTGGAGTTAGCTACATACCACCTCAAGAGTGTTTCTAGGATTTGGTACAACCAATAGAAGAAGAGCAGGGTTGAAGGGGCATCACTGGTGAGTTGGGCTATTTTTGAAAGTGTCTTCTTAGGGCGCTTCTTTCCCCGTGAGCTAAAGGAAACAAAGGTGAGGGAACTTTTGAATCTGAAATAGGAGTCCATGAGTGTGCATGAGTACAACCTCAAGTTCACCTAGTTGTCCCATTATGCTTCAGTGATGGTGGCTGATATAAGAAAAAGGATGAGCTTGTTCGTGTTTGGGCTATCCCGCTTGTCAAGTAAGGAAAGTAAGGCGGCTATGTTGATAGGGGACATGGATATTGCCAGGCTTATGATCCATCTACATCAAGTTGAGGAAGATAAGCTTAAAGACAGAAAAGAGTTCTGCAGTAAGAGGGCTAAGACAATAGGTCATGTGTCCGTACAACAGAAGATCGGAAATGTGAACGGGTCATCTTTTCAATAAAGGTCACCTGGACCTACTCCATCATTAGCTAGTGCACCTGCAACAAAGAACAGAGGTGATTTCAGGAACTCTTAGTATCCTAGAGCTCGACTTACTCAGTCTCAGGGTAGTGTGGCACAAGGGACTAATTGGACCCCTACATGTGCTAAGTGTGGTAGAAACCACCTAGGACTGTGTCGTTATTGCGCCACTGGCTATTTCAAGTGTGGTCATATAGGTCACTTCATAAGAGATTGTCCTAAAAATAGGAAGGGTAATGGTAATGAGGGTACAGAGCCCAATCTTCTTCAGCGCTCTGGTATATAGAGCTACTGCGAGAGCAGCTACTTCAGGGATAGATAGAGGTGCCAACTGTCTGTATGCTATATATAACCAATCTCCAAGAGCAGGAGAATTCACCAAATATTGTCACTGGTATGATCAAAGTCTTTACCTTTGATGTATATACATTACTTCATCTAGGTACGAGTCTATCTTTTATGACTCCTTATGTAGCTATGAGGTTCGATATTCTCCCCGGACAACTTTTTGAGCCCTTCAGTATTTCCACACCTGTTGGTGAGCCTATTCTAGCAGAAAGAGTTTATCGTGATTGTACCATCTTTGTCAATCACAAGGACACCATGGTTGATTTAGATAACCTAGACATGGTGGAATTTGATGTTATTCTAGGTATGGACGGGTCTCATGCTGGTTATGCCTCAGTTGATTGTAGAACTCGAGTAGTCAAGTTTTAGTTTCAAAAAGAGCAAGTTTTAGAGTGGAGGAGTAGTTCAGCAGTACTTAAGGGCCATTATATCTCATACCTTAAGGCTAAAAAGTGAGTTTTCAAGGGGTACATCTATCATTTAGTTCGAGTTAATGAATCTAGTAAGACACCACCTATTGTGTCAGTTCTAGTTATGAATGAATTTCTAGAGGTGATGATCTTCCCGGAGTCCCTCAAGAGAGAGAAATTGACTTCAGCGTAGATATTCTTCCTGATACTCGACCTATCTCCATTCTACCATAAAGAATGGCTCCAGTCAACTTAAAAAAGTAGTTGAAAGATCTTCTTGATAAGGGTTTCATTCGACCTAGTGTCTCACCTTGGGGTGATCTGGTCTTATTTTTTAGAAATAAAGATGGTTCCTTAGAATGTATATTGATTACCGCTAGTTGAATAAGCACCATAAAGAATAAGTATCCCTTTTCGAGAATTGATGACCTTTTTGACTAACTTCAGGGTTCCACTTGCTTTTCTAAGATATACCTTTGATATAGCTATTATCAGTTGAGAGTAAGGGAAAGTGACATCCCAAAAACAACATTCAGGACCCATTATGGTCATTATGTGTTTCTTGTTACGTCTTTTGGCTAGACTAATGCTCCTACAATATTCATGGATCTTATGAACAAAGTGTTTAAGCCATGTCTCAACATGTTTGTTATCGTATTCATTGATGATATACTAATTTATTCTATGAGTAAGGAGGATCATGCTAGCTATCTCAAAATATTTCTCCAAACACTAATAGATAGAGAGTTGTATGCTAAATTTTGTAAGAGTGAGTTTTGGCTTGAGCCAGTGGCATTCTTAGCCCATATTGTATCTAAATAAGGGATTTGAGTTGACACTTAGAAGATTGAAGCAGTCCAGAACTGGCCTAAACCCACATCTCCAACTGATATAAGGAGTTTCTTGGGATTGGCTGGTTACTGTAAAAGGTTCGTTAATGGGTTCTCATCTATTTTATCCACATTGACGAAGTTGAATTAGAAAACAATTAAGTTTCAATGGTTTGAAGGTTGTGAGAAAAGCTTTCAGGAATTAAAAACTCGGTTGACTACTACCCTATTGTTGACCCTACTAAAAGGTACAAAAGGTTGTATTGTTAATTGTGATGTGTTCAGGGTTGGACTTGTTTGTGTATTGATGTAGAATGGTAAGGTAATAGCCTATGCCTCTAGATAGCTCCAGATTCACAAGAAGAATTACCCGACTTATGATCTCGAGTTGGCAGTGGTAGTATTTGCTTTGAAAATATAGTGTCATGATCTCTACGGTGTTCATGTAGATGTGTTCACTGATCACAAGAGTCTCCAGTATGTATTCAGTCAGAAAGAGCTTAATCTTAGACAGAAAAGGTGGTTATAATTGCTCAAGGATTATGACATGCAAATCCTCTATCACCCAGGTAAGGCTAATGTTGTTGTTGATGCTTTGAGAAGGTTGTTTATGGAAAGTAATGCCCATGTTAAGGAAGGCAAGAAAGAATTGTCTAATGAAGTTCATAGACTTACTCATTTGGGAGTCCGTTTATTGGATTCCAGTGAAGATGGAGTTGTGGTGATAAATGGGGTTGAATCTTCACTAGTGTCTAAAGTGAAGGAGAAACAAGACTAAGACCCTGTTTTGCTTGAACTAAAGATAAATGTTCATCAGCAGAAGATGATGGATTTTGAACAAGGGAAAGATTGTGTGTTGAGATATCAAGGTAGATTGTGTGTGCTAAAGGTGGATGAGCTCCAAGAGGGGATCATGGAAGAAGCCCATGGTTCTAGATACTAAATCCATCCTGGTTCCACAAAGATGTATCGTGACTTGAGATAAGTTTATTGGTGGAGTATCATTAAGAGGTGGATTGTAGATTTTGTTGTGAAGTGCCTGAATTGCCAACAAGTCAAGGTAGAGCACCAGAGGTCCGGTGGTGTGGCTCAAAATGTGGCTATTCTGGAATGAAGGTGGGAGATGATTAATATGGATTTCATTAGTGGCTTGCTGCGATCTCACAGGCAACATGATTCAATTTGGGTGATTATAGATCGGATGACTAAATCAACCCATTTCTTACGGGTAAAGACTACCAATTCAGTAGAAGATTATGCCAGTTACATATTTAAGAGATAGTATGACTTTATAGAGTTCCTGTGTCCATCATTTCAGATAGAGGTGCACAATTCATTGCTGAGTTTTGGAAGTCTTTCCAGAAAGGTTTGGGTTCGAAGGTAAATCTACGCACTACTTTTCATCCTAAGACTGATGGTCAAATAGAGCGCACAATCTAGACCTTATAAGATATGTTGAGGGCAGATGTTATAGATTTCAAATGAAATTGGGATGACCACTTGCCTCTTATAGGGTTTGCTTATAATAACAACTATCACTTTAGTATCCAAATGGCTCCTTATGAGGCTCTTTTTGGGTGAAGATGTAGATCGCCTATTGGTTGGTTTGTGGTTGGTGAAGTTGAGCTGATGGGGCCAAACTTGGTTCATCAAGCCATGGAGAAAGTGAAGATTATTCAGGAAGGGCTAAAAACCGCGCAGAGTCGTCAGAAATCTTATACAGATATTAGGAGGAGAGACTTAGAATTTGAAGTTGATGATTGGGTCTACTTGAAGATTTCACCCATGAATGGTGTTATGAGATTTGGTAAGAAGGGGAAACTTAGTTTCCGATACATTTGTTCTTACCGAATTATCTAACAGAATTGACAATGTAGCTTATGCGTTGGAGCTACCGTCACAGATAGCAGCAATCTATCAAGTATTTCACATTTCTATGTTGAAGAAGTGTATATGCGATCCTTCACTTATTATACTTACCAAAAACATTAGTATTAAAGACAACCTATCTTATGAGGAGATGCCCGTTCAGATTCTTGATCATTAGCTTCGTAAATTGAGAACCAAGGAGGTTGCATCGGTCAAGATCTTATGTAGGAATCAATTTATTGAGGAATCTACTTGGGAGGCTGAGGAGGATATGAAGAATAGATACCCTCATCTCTTTCCTTCCGAAGAAACTCCAGACCAAGGTACTAACTCATTGCAAAGTACTTTTTCAAGTTGATATGTTGAGTTATATTAATTGCATGTTGTGTGGTTGGGTTGGGGTTGTTAGATGCTTCCCACCCTGTTCTATTTAGTGTGATCTCATTCGAGGATGAATGTTCCCAAAGGGAGATATTGTAACACCTCGAACTTCGATCAATTTTTAGTTTTGGCTCAACTTCAAACGACCATAACTTTTTG
The DNA here is from genome assembly GCA_037074985.1 of Solanum bulbocastanum. Classification (NCBI taxonomy): domain Eukaryota; kingdom Viridiplantae; phylum Streptophyta; class Magnoliopsida; order Solanales; family Solanaceae; genus Solanum; species Solanum bulbocastanum. The sequence goes on from CM073604.1 coordinate 7,670,412, forward strand.
CAAAGAAAGAATTAGAGGATCCATGAGCTATCAAATCAAAGGTTTTCTAGTCCTCTTTCCAATGCCGCCGAGTTTTCTAAATTTCGAGCTAGAAGTAAGAAGTTATGCCCATTTGAGTATAGCCTCTCTAGTTAACGCTTTCCATCCGTTTAGAGAAAGAGTATTTTGGTCTTTTCCTTACCCCTATAGTCCTACCCACGTTTTACCCACCCAACTTAAGGGGTCTAATTAGACTAAGTCATTTTTTCACATTCCTTAACTCTTAGACTTTAAGGGCTAAGCTTCAAGAAGAGGAAAAGAGGATTTTCAAGCGTTCTTCCAAGAATTGAAGAATTTCGCCAAGAAAAAGTGTTCTTTCCAGGTATGTAAGCTTCTCATAGTGTTGGGTTTATTTTCCCTCACACCAATAATGAAATTTCACTTGTAAAGTCGTTCTTGAAATCGTTTGTATTGAGATTCTTGAAAAGTTCTTGAGTTTTAGCTTCTATTTTTTAACAATGGATGTTTCTGAGTTCTTGAGGTGAGGGCCTTGCGAATGAGTGGTATTTCTTGATAGATTTTTAGTGGAATTTTGATGATTTTGTGTTGTGTTGTCAATCGAAGAGATTTATGAAGAAACTAATCGATTCTAGATGAGTTACAACCCCGATATTGAGCAAGAAAATTCGTCAAAAATCTAGGTTTTGGGGTGGGGCATCGCTCCCTTAAAGCGCCAGGACCTGGGCGTTGCAGGTTAAGGTTTGGCACCCTGCACCTAAAATTCCACTCAGTAATTGGAAGCCTGGCGCTTTGCACCAGGGTCGTCAAGGCCATTTCTTTTATGTTCTTCATCTCGTATGTGTTCTTTCAAATCATGTCTTCACTCTCTTCTTGATATTAGCTCTTAGAGTCTTCATTGATCCTTGAGAGATCCTACATGTCCTAATCATATCTCTAAATTTACATTTCAAATTAAAGTTAAAGATGAGAGTTTAAGTGGTCCTTTTGAGTCAAATTTGAGAACTCCTTTGAAATCATCTCTAGTATTGAACAAAATCTTGAGTAAATGAGTATGAGAATGAGAAGAGTTGTATTTCATATTTCAAAATGAGTATTAGGGAACTAAGTATTCTTCGATGTAACACTTTTACATTTAAAAGAGGGAAACATCAATTTTTAAATTGAGTTACGAGTTCATAAATGTTTTTCAGAGTACTACCTCTTTTAAGAGGATCTTTTGAGTAATTACCTCATGTTGAGAAAGAGTTATTTTTTATACATTTGAGCATGAGTATATATCATTAGGAGTAGTATTGAGCACTAATATGGGGATGAGTTCATACAACTCAAAATCCTCATATACCATGTATGCCAACATTAGTAAAAGGATAATACTTTTTAGATGATTCCTTAATGCTTTTAAGAATAGCTCAGAGGATCCACTTATTTGAGGTGTTCTATACCCCAATAATGTGTAGGATAGTTCTGGCAGTGTGGGCGAGATGTTGTATAATCATGTAGCTCGTAGTGATGGTTGTCAGTTAGAGAATCTCCCAAATAAGAGTAAAAAGTATGTTATTGTATTTTTATACATTCATTGAGTTTTATTTCTTGTTTATAATGTTTTAAATATTGCATCTATCATTGTTGCTTTGCATTGAGTTTAGGTGAGTATTTCTTCCAGCCTTGTCAGTCCAGCTATCTATTGCTTTCAGTTTTCCTGTTACATACTCGTACATTCTATATACTGACTTCATTCAACCTGCATCTTTTTTATTATGTAGATACATGTGGTTATCAACAGGAGCTTCGTTGATACCATTTGCATTACAGTTAGCTTTGGTTAGCCTTCTTGATTCTGGAGGGTTCCACATTTATATTTCAGCTTTATTAGGATGTCGTGGGTCTTGTCCATACATCTATCGTAGTATTTAGGGGTTTCATAGACAGTAATAGTTGAGGAGTCTCTCATTGTTTCCCTTGTGATATTTTGAGATGTTGAGTTGTTTGCTTATGTTTATTTAATTACTTCCCGACATTCATTGAGCTAAGTTGTTTTGAGTTATTATGAATTAAAGCTTGGTAATTAGAGTCTCCATTTTTCTTGAGTAAGTCTTCTGCTAAGCAGTTAGATAGGCAAAGGGTTTGCTTGGGGACCAGTGATGGTTCTCGAGTGCCGGCCACGTCTAGGGTGTAGGTTCAGAGCGTGACAATTAACATAACACAAATTTCTATTTCAATTTAGGATGACCATATACAGCTGCATTGGAAAGTTTTTAATTAATAAATTTAGGGAAAATATTCATGAACTCTAATTAATTATTTTTGTATATTAACGTAACATGAATTTCTATTTCAATTTAGGATGATCACTTTATTAGTTTTATTGAAGACTTGGAACACGAGCAAGTAATTTGCTTATGACACTTCAAATTGGTGTTGGTCTCCATTTTTAACTCAAGTAATTACTAGAAACAACTTCTAGAAACAAATGTAATGAAAAAAATAAAGTTCTCATACAAGTCTAACAAGTGCAAAGATAAAAAAATAAAAAAAAATAAAAAAAATAAAGGATGAAAAGATTGCATATAAGTGCTACAAATACTTTCATTTCAGTTTTTTTAATCCTTTAATTGGTGTTGTCACGATGTCACGAAACAATAACGTTGTTGATTTCTTTTCTATAAATATGGTTATTATCTATAAAAAAATTGAATTGTTCTTATTCATTTCAAATATTTCTCTCTCTCTCTCTTTATATATATATATATATATATATATATATATATATATATATATATATATAACAATTTATATTTAGCATTCTTCTTTTTATTATTGATTGCATTTATTAAAAAAAATTAAAACTTTCCTAATTATTTATTTTGAAATAAATAAAAAAATTAAAATAATTAAATAAATGTAAATAATAAAGATACAATTAACTATTTTTAAAAATAAAAAGAATAGAAACAATTATTTCTAATCCTAAAAAAAAATCCGTTTAATTATTTTTTAAAATAAAAATTTTAAATTGAAAATAACTAACAAACACAAATTAAAACTATTTAAAAATGTAAAATTTTAAGATTGAAAACATTATGGTGCTGACATGTGAAACTTTTTCTTCTTTGATTAGATATAGATAGAATTACATTCATGTATATTAACATAATTTTTAACAACCTTAATTAATAGTTGTTTTTATGATGATATATTTTCAGAAAAAGGGCCTAAAATACCCTCAAACTATTAGAATTGGTACAAAACTACCCTTCATCCACCTATTAGCTCCCAAATACCCTTGACATCCACCTTTGGGTCCAATATAGACCATTCTTTTAAGGGAAAAAGGACAAATATACCCCGAATTATTATAAATGGTGCGTCTATAACCTTCGTTATACTTTCGGGTTGTGTATACCCTTACCGTCAATATTTTGGAACGTATATACCCTTAAAATAAACGGAGGGACACGTGTCATGATCTTAATGGTCTATCCAAATTTAATTAAATTATGACGCACCATTTATGATAATTCGGGGGTATATTTGTCCTTTTTCCCTTTTTTTAACAATCACTTACTTAAATAATTTTAATTAATTCCTTATATACTTGGTGATATTCTGTTGGTCACATTTTAAATAATTTGAATTAATACCTTCCTGTAACGGCCTATTCCTGTCGTTATAGAAAATCCATCGGGGAAAGAATTTGGATCAGAAAACTTTTTCGTAGTAACTTGAGAATTCCTATGCTAGTTTAAATTTGGACGAAAGCGGAGTCAGTAAGGTCTAGGGATATCTAGTAATGAATGAGATATCTAATTATGAATTTGACCACACGAGTAGATAGATAAGATATTAAGGAACCCGTACGACTTTACGAAATCGAATTCGAGCGAGTAGAACTCCTGAAACTGATCTTAGCGTAAACGGGTAGTTTCTGAGTGTTATGGCTTGAAGGTGTGTTGTGAAATGGAGACTTGAAACTCTAAATTCAACTCTCTATTTTCGTGCAAGCCGTTAGGGCAAGATTTTTCCCGCCAGGGCAGGGCAGCTGTGGCGGGATGAGACAACCCCAAGTGATTTCTTGATAGTTTTCCATGACTTTTGGTGCTAAAGGTAAGGATTTTACTCCCCTAATCTTTTTTTCGATAGTCATGATTATATATTGTTGGGAAGGATCTTTGAACTGAATGGGATGGTGGGAAAAAGCCCTAGTTGTACCTTAGGATCATGAGCTGGGTCTTTTGGGTTTGGGTTTGTCAGAATCCGGGTAAATTAGACTTTCATTATTGATCCTTGTATTGAATTGATTGTTTGTAGACTTAGAACAAGAGGAAAGATTTTGGAAAGGGAAGAATCATGTTTCTTAGGAGGATTCAAGCTTGTTTTTTAGGTAGGTGATGGTTTGATTTTCATGTTTTGTGTGATGTATGTTAGCAATTGCTTCATTGTAATGCATGTATGTATGCGAATGTTGCACTATTGATCACACGTAATGCAAATGAGTATGAATGAATGATTATAGGCCATGAATCAATATTTGATTGTATGATTTTGAGAATGTACATTGTGATAGTGGCTTATTGAATGGATCAGGTGTTACATTCCAACACACTAATTGGGATTGGATGTCACATACCAACTTACATAGTGGAATGGGTGTCACGTTCTGACATACTAATTGGGATCGGGTACCACGTTTCGATGCACTAATAGTATGGGTATAAGTTCCATGAGAGGACCATTGAATTATCATAATTACTTGCTACAGAGAATGTGGAATTGTAAGTTGTTCATGATTGATTATCTATAGAGGCGTTATATTTTGTACATGTGATATTTACTATGTTGTGGCTGCTTATATATGTTCGCTTATTGGAATAGCCGTGTGATCCTACCAGTACACTATGGTTGTGTACTGATACTGCACTTGCTCTTTCTTTTTTGTGTACAGGGCATATTCAAGCAGCTACTAACATACCTCATTTAGGAGATAACTGATCGAGATCGAATTCAAGGGTAAGCCAACTCTTCCAGACAGCCATGAGTTCTCCTTTTGTTTAGTCCGTCTTACTCGGACCTAGATTAGTACTTTAGATGTTCAGTTGTTTAGATTTCAGGGTTGTACCCTATTTTCTTTAGACTTATGGTTTATTAGAGTTCTAGTATAGTGACTTTCAGTTTCTAGGGAATATTTCTGCAATGTTTTGATTGTCGCTGTTAGACTTTTGGAGTTTATGGGAATTCTACTTTATTTCTACATTTAAACATGCTTATGTATCTTTAAATGTGTAGTTCTTGAGTTAGCTAATTAGTATTAATGGTTCTCCCACTGAAAGGTTAGTGTGGGTGCCAATCACGATTGGTCTGAGTTGTGACAAAATTGGTATCAAAGCCCTAGGTTCGTTGATCTCGGGATACCAAAACGAGTCTAGTAGAGTCTTGCAGAACGGTACGGAGACGTCTATACTTTCCTTCAAGATGTTGTAGGACTTTAGGAAATTTCTCTGTTTTCTCTTGTCTCTTTTCATGCTATAACTTGATTACAATTGGTATCTGGCAATCCAAATCAGTATCTAATCTTCTTCACTCTTCTGTCTGCAGATGGTTAACACTAGGTTCAATAGTGTGAGGCCCGCAGCTCTCGTCAACGAGCCAACTTAGAAATTCGTAGCAAGAGGTTGCGGTCGAGCCAGGGGTAGAGGGAGAGCAAGAGACAGGGGCAGAGGAAGGGTAGCACCCGCTATGGGTGGAGATCTTGTTGAGAATGCTCCCAGAAATGAGAATCCTCCTTCGCATCATGAAGAGATAGAGGAGAATATTGAGGTTGAGAATAATGAGGATGTTGGACATGAGGAAGAGGTGCAAGCAGAGACTACATGTATTCCTCCCTTAGACCCAGTGTTAGCTTAACAGATTATGTCTTTCTAGAAAGGATTAGTTAGTCCTGGAGTTCTCCCCACAATTTAAGCAACTCAAACTCTCGCCAACCGCCCTATTGCTATTACTATCCCCCAAGGTAGGTGTAATTACAGGTACTGATGCCTTCTTCCGTCCTTTGTTGGGTCCTGTGATGAATGGTAATGAACACAAAATGTTGACCAAGTTCCTGAAACTGAAGCCTATGGTATTCCATGGTTCTAAGAGTTATGATGCCTATGAGTTCATCTTAGATTGTTATGAGAGACTGCGTAAGTTGGGTATTGTCATCATCATGGAGTAGAGTTTGTGACTTTTCAGCTTTAAGGTGAGTCTAAGCAGTGGTGGAGGGCTTATGTGAAATATAGATTGTCAGCTTTATCCCTACTTACTTGGACCCAGTTTAATGCTCTTTTCTTGGAGAAGTATGTGCCCTATACCTTAAGAGACCGTAAGAAGGATGATTTCATAGCCTTAGCATAGGGTGGCATTTTTGTAGCTGCTTATGAAGTTAAGTTCCATATTTTGTCTAGATATGCTACGCAATTGGTGACTATTGAGGAAGAGAGGATATGTCTATTCATCAAGAAACTAAATTTTGAGTTACAGGTATTGTCTGTGCACATGACTTCTGAAGGAAAACGTTTTAATGAGGTAACGGATTTTATGAAAAAAGTAGAAAGAGTGAGGCGCGATGGGCAGGCTAAGGCATTGGCTAAGAAAGCTAAGAGCCTAGGTAACTTTTAGGGTTCCTACTCCAAAGGTTTCGGGAGGCCGACACTTGTAGCCCAGCTAATACAGTCTGCTATGCCCGCTTCTACAGGTAATTACTCAGGAACTCCACCTCAGAATTTGATTCAGGATAGCCAGGGAGCCGCACCTTGGGAAGCAGGCCATTTTTTTATCGCATTTATTATAATTGTGGAGAACCTGGGTATATATGGAGAGATTGTCCCCACCCACATATATTGGACAACGCGCAACAGCAGATTAGAGCAGTGGTACCCGCAAAATATGGTAATAATGGATAAGAACGTCCACAAGGTGGGTGAGGAGGAAACAGCGAGGCTGTAGAGGTCGGGGAAATGGTAACGCAGGCAGAGGTACGACACAACCAGGCAGGGAAATCGCCCATCAAGATGACAGGGCTTAGTGCTACGCCTTTCCAGGCAAGAGCGAGGTAGAGTCTTATGACGTAGTGATCAAAGGTACCATTCTTTTATGTGACCAGATGGCTAATGTGTTATTTGATCCGGGTTCTACTTATTTTTATGTGTCCATTCAGTTTGCCTTGGGTTTTGATATGATTTGTGATATACTTGATGCCCTCATCCATGTTTCTACCCAAGTTGGAGAGTCTGTCATAGTCACCCATGTTTATTATGCTTGTTCTGTTATGTTTATGGGTTTCCAAACTTAGTTTGATTTGGTATATTGGATATGAAGGACTTTGATATAATCTTAGGCATGATTTGGTTGTCCCCTTATTATGTTGTGCTTAATTGTAATACTAAGTCTGTGACTCTAAAGATTCTAGGTAGGGAAAGGTTAGAGTGGGAAGAGGTGTACAAGCCTAAGCCTGTTAAGATCATATCCTCCATTCGAGCTAGGAAACTGGTGGGGCAGGGATGTTTGGCATATTTGGCTCATATTTTGGATGTTGAGGTTGAGTCTTCCTTTATTGAATCTATTCATGTGGTGTCAACATTTAGAGAAGTGTTTCCTACAGATTCGCTTTGTATGTCTCCGAATAGAGATATAGATTTCTGCATTGATTTGGAACCTAGTACCCGCCCCATCTCCATCCCTCCTTATCGCATGGCTTTGCTGGAGTTTAGAGAGCTTAAGGCTCAAATTCAAGAACTTCTTGATAAAGGTTTCATTCATCTTAGTGCTTCTCTGTGGGGATGCTCCTGTCTTGTTTGTTATGAAAAAAGATGGTAGTATGAGGATGTGCATAGACTACCGGCAATTGAATATAGTCACTATTCAAAACAAGTACCCATTGCCTCGAATAGATGATATGTTTGACTAGTTGCAAGGTGCATCCGTTTTCTCTAAGATTGATCTAAGATTTTGCTACCATCAGTTAAAAATTAGGCATGAGGATATACCAAAAACGGCATTTAAGACTTGTTATGGGCAGTATGACTTTCTAGTTATGCCATTTGGATTGACAAATGCGCCTGCAACTTTATGAGTTTGATGAATAATGTGTTCAAACCCTTTCTTGATTCATGTGCGATGGTATTTGTTAATGATATTTTGGTCTATTCGAAAAGTGATGAAGAGCGTGCCAACCATCTTTGTATTGTTCTGGGTTTTCTTAGGAAACAAAAGTTGTATGCGAAATTTTGTAAGTGTGGATTTTGGTAGACTTCGGTTGCCTTTTTGGGGCATGTAGTTTCAATGGAAGGGGTAATGGTAGATCTCCAAAAGATTGAAGAGGTTAAGAATTGGGTTCGACCTAGCTCTGTAACTAAAGTTAAGAGTTTTGTGGAGCTCGCTAGCTACTATCATTGATTTGTAAAGAATTTTGATTCTACTGCCACGCATGTGACATGGTTTACCAAAAATGAGGTGTCGTTTGAATGGACCAAAAAATGTGATGAGAGATTTCAAAAGCTCAATGCTCTTTTGACCACAACACCTATTCTAGCACTCCCGGTGGAATGTCAAGATTTTATTATTTATTGTGATGCTTCCCATTCAGGTTTAGGTGTTGTAAATGCAAGATAAGAATGTTATAGCTTATGCATCGCAGTAGTTGAAGGTGCATGAGATGAATTACCCAACACATGATTTAGAGTTGGCAGCGGTGGTGTTTGCCCTTAAGATCTGGCGTTATTACCTCTATGGTGCCAAGTGTGAGGTGTTTACTGATGATCCTAGTTTACAACATGTATTCACTCAAAAGGATCTGAATTTGAGACAGCGAATGTGGATGGAGTTACTTAAGGATTATGACGTGACCATCCAGTATCATCCGGGTAAGGCTAATGTAGTGGCAGACATGCTAAGTTGGAAGGTGGTGAGTATGGGTAGTCTAGCTTGCTTGAGTTTATCCAAGCGACCTTTGGCTAAGGAAATTCAAACCTTAGAATCGAAGCTCATGCAGTTGGGCATCTTAGAGAAAGGTGGGGTGTTAGCTAGCATTGAGGTAAGGGCCACATACATTAAGGAGATCAAGGCCAAACAGTTCGAGGAAGAGAATTTGAATGAGCTTAGAAAGAAGACGATATCTGGTAAGGCACAAGATGTTACTTTAGATGCAGGGGGTGTGCTCAATTTTAAAGGAAGGATTTGTGTCCCGTAGATGACTTGATTCAGAAACTATTGATAGAATCTCATGGTTTGCAGTATTATATTCATCCGCGTGTGATCAAGATGTATCGAGACTTGAAGCGACTATATTGGTGGTCGGGCATGAAGAAAGAAATAGCGGATTTTATAGCTAAGTGTCAAAATTGCCAACAAGTAAAATATGAGCATCAAAGGCCGTTAGGTTTGCTTTCAGAGAATGTCAATTCCTGAATGGAAGTGGGAAAGAATAGCTATGGATTTTGTGGTTGGTCTTCCCAAGACTTTGGGCAAGTTAAATTCTATTTGGGTAGTGGTTGACAGATTGATTAAGTCAGCCTATTTTATTCTAGACATAATAGATTATAATGCACAACAATTGGTTAAGGTGTATGTAAAAGAGATAGTAAGGTTGCACAAGGTGCCCCTTTCTATCATCTCAAATCATGGTGCGCAATTCACATCCAAGTTTTAGAGGAAATTACACGATGAATTGGACACACAACTCACTTTTAGTACAACATTTCATCCGCAGATGGACGGTCAGTCGGAGAGGACTATCTAAGTGTTAAAAGGCATGTTGAGGGCATATGTGATTGACTTTAAAGGACATTGGGATAAGTTCTACCTTTGTGTGAGTTCGCCTATAATAATAGTTACAAATCCAGCATTGATATGGAACCATTTGAAGAACTGTATGGGATGGTATGTAGATCACCCATAGGATGGTTTGAGGCTGGAGATGTAAAACCTTTGGGGGTTGATTTAGTGAAGGATGTTCAAGATAAAGTGAGAAGCATCCAAGCTAAGCTTTTAGCAGCCCAGAGTAGACAAAAAAAGTATGCAGACCATAAGATAAGAGACATGACATTTCAGAATGGTGAGAAAGTTCTTCTTAAGGTGTCACCTATGAAAGGGGTGATGAGATTCGACAAGAAGAGCAAGCTTAGTTGTCGATACATTGGACCATTTGAAATTCTTGATTGTGTAGGACTAGTAGCGTATAGATTAGATTTATCTCCTAACCTATTGGAAGTTTATCCAATATTTCATGTGTCCATGTTGAAGAGATATCATGGTGACAGGTATTACATCATAAAATGGCACTCAGTGTTGTTAGACAAAGACCTCCAGTATGAGAAGGAATCGATTGCAATTCTTGATCTGATGTCCGAAAGCTGAGGACCAAAGAGATTAAGTCCGTGAAATTTCAATGGAAGCATCCTCCAGTTGAGAAAGCTACTTGGGAAATCGAGGACATGCGAGAGAAGTATCCCTAGTTGTCCGTCGATTCAAGTACTATTCTACCCTTACTTTAGCCTGTTTTTCCTAGTTTGTCACTCGAGGACAAGTGATGGATAAATTGGTATATATTGTAATGACCTGCTCTCGTCGTTATAGAAAATCTATCGGGGAAATAATTTGAGTCAAAAAACTCTTTCATAGTAACTTGAGAATTCCTAGCATAGTCTAGTTTTGGACGAAATAGGAGTCAGTAAGCTCTAGGGAGATCTGGTAACGAATGAGAGATCTAATTATGAATTTTACCACAGGAGTAGACAACTAGATGTTAAGGAACCCATATGACTTTACAGAATCGAATTCGAGAGAGTAGAACTCCCGAAATTGATCTTAGCATAAACTGGTAGTTTCACAGTGTCATGGGTTGAATGGTGTGTTGTGAAATGGAGGCTTGAAACTCTAAATTTGACTCTTTTATTCTGTTCAAGCAGCCAGGGCGGGATTATTCCACTAGGGCAGGGCCGCTGTGGCGGGATGGGGGCCGCCATAGCGGGCCAGTCGCGACTTAAGTCGAAAATAAACCCCAAAAATGTTATTTTCTGCAAGTTTCGTTCTTGATAGCTAGGTCACTACCCCAGGAGATTTCTTGATAGTTTTCCATGACTTTTGGTGTTAAAAGTAAGGATTTTACTCCCCTAATCCATTTTTCGATCCGTAGAACTTAGATTCTTCATTATATATTGTTGGGGGAGAGTTTTTGAACTAAATTGGATGGTGGGAAAAAGCCCTAGCTGCACCTTAGGATCATGAGTTGGGTCTTGGGTTTGGGTTTGTCATAATCCGGCTAAATTAAACCTTAATTATTGATCCTCGTATTGAATTGATTGTTTGTAGGCCTAGAACAGGTGGACAGAATCTGGAAAGGGAAGAATCAAGTTTCTCAGGAGGATTCAAGCTTGTTTTCGAGGTAGGTGATGGTTTGATTTCATGTTTTGTGTGATGTATGTTAGCAATTGCTTCATTGTAAAGCATGTATGAATGCGAATGTTGCACTATTGATCACACTTAATGCAAATGAGTATGAATGAATGATTGTATGCCATGAATCAATACTTGATCGTATGATTTTGAGAACTACATTGTGATTGTGATTGTGTCTTGTTGAATGGATAGTACGTTATATTCCAACACATTAACTGGGATCGGATGTCACGTACTGACATACATATTGAAATGGTGTTTACGTTCCGATACACTAATTGGGATCGGGTACCACGTTCTAGTGCACTAACAGTTTGGGTATGCGTTCAATGAGAGGATTATTAAAATGTCATAACTACTTGTTAAAGAGAATGTGGAATTGTATGTTGTTCATGATTGATCATAGATATATGTGTTATATTCTGTGCATGTCATGTTTACTATGTTGTGGCTGCTTATGTATGTTCGCTTACTGGAATGGCCGCGTGATCCTACCAATACACTGTGGTTGTGTATTGATTCTGCAGTTGCTCTTTCTTTGTTGAGTATAGGGCATCTTCAGTCGGTTACTAACATACCTCATTTAGGAGATCACTAATCGAGATCAAATTCAAGGGTGAGCCAACTCTTCCAGGCATCCATGATTTCTCCTTTTATTCAGTCCCTCTTACTAGGACCTAGATTAGTACTTTAGATGTTCAGTTGTTTAGCTTTCAGGGTTATACCCCTTTTTCCTTAGACTTTTGGTTTGTTAGAGTTTTGGTACACTGACTTTTAGTTTCTAGGGAATATTTCTGTAATGTTTTGATAGTTGTTGTTAGACTTTTGGAGTTTATGGGAACTCTACTTTATTTCTACATTTAAACTTGTTTCCGTATCTTTAAAATGTGTAGTTCTTGAGTTAGCTAATTAGTATTAATGATTCTCCCACCGGAGGGTTAGTGTGGTGGCAATCACGACGGTCTGAGTCGTGACACCCCCACAAGTCAACAAACCCAATTTAGGTTCTGAAAACTCCAATGGTTGTGGTTCGAAAGGTATAGATGTTTCCATCATGAGCAGCAAAGTTGGCAGCGGTGTTGACCATTTAATTTCTTTTAATTGCTATTGTTTGAGCCGATATATAAGTTATTGGGTAAAATCAGATTCATCACCTAATTGAAAAATTATTTATGAAATTCTTGATGGTTAGGAAGATGAGTTACAGAGCAAACAAGAAAAGAGTTAAAAAGAACGAAGATGATTTCGGTGGGGTTAAGTTAATGTGGGTCGGGTGGATATGATTTGGGCAGGTCTAATTAGGAATGGTAAGTTTGTAAATTTTTTTAGGTTATTTAAAAGTGTGACCAATAGAATGTTGCCACACATTTAAGGAATTAATTAAATTAATTTAAATGAGTGGTCGTTAAAAAATTGTCAATATTAGACCTAAAGGTGGGTGTCAGGGGTATTTGGGAGCTAAAAGATGGATGCATTGTAGTTTTGTACCAATTCTAATAGTTCGAGGGTATTTAGGCCCTTTTTCATATATTTTTTTATTAAAAAATTACATTTATAAAATAATTTTTATTTTTGAATATATTATAAGTTGAATTTATTTGCTAACTCTTATCTTTATTTATATTTTGATTTCTCTTAAAATATTCATACCACTACTAAATTACATATTTTTAATTAAGTAGTTTATTACTCACTTAAAAATTATATTTTATGTATCCATTAAAATGTATATTACTTTAATAATAAAGTTTCTTTTACTTTGATAAACTTAAAATGAAAGCTTTATTTTTAAGCTAAATAAGATAGAAGCTTTATTTTTAAGTTAAATAAGATGAAAGTTTTATTTTTAAACTAAATAAGATGGAAATTTTATTTTTAAGTTAAATAAGATGAAAGTATAATTTTTAAGTTAAATAAGATGAAAGTTTAATTTTAAAAACACACATCACAATTATGTAAATGCACACACGCAAATATTTAAGCTAAATAACATGAAAATTTTATTTTTAAGAATGAATAACTAAATCTTGCAAAGAAAGTGTAAAACAAAATAAAATAAAATAAGGCAAAGGGTATTTTGGTAAACAAACAACTTATTCTTAAAAATTATATAATGAATATAAGTTTGAATATGACAAACCAAACAAGCAATAAAAATTACTCTCAGCATAACTAATCCCAGCATAAATTATCTCAACATGCCTAATCCCATCATAATTTGTATTCAAACCAAACCACCCCTAAGGTATAAATATGATGGGATAAATAATCAACATCATTGCCTAATACCTCAAACAAAACACAAAATAAAATAATCCTATAATTTATTCTTGAGATTATTATACATTATACCTCATACAAATTGATTACTCAAAGTTAGATTGAGCTGCTCATTTAACTCTTTGATCTGTCAGATATGAGTAGCATTAGGTTGGATTAACTCATTTTGATATCTCTATGCTTCATATTTAACACCAAATAAAATAATTTAAATTTTAAATTCACAAAAACATATATCATGTTATCATAAACCATTTTTAATTGATACAATTTATATTAGTACAAGAAAAATATGGATTATATGGGGATTTTCCTAAGAATTGCATATGAAAATTCGCAAAAAACTAAGTTTCGATTTTCCTATCCAAAAAATCCGATGATAAAACCTTTGTAGGTAATTATTTCTTGTGAATTTTAAAATCTCCAAGTAATTTATCTAGGGATTTATATTTCACATGTACATTACCTGGGAATTTTCATGTAAAACATATACCAATTTTTTTATTTTTTTTATTTTTTTTATTTTTATTTTTATTTTTATTTTTGTAAAAATTTAACAAAAAAAAAAAAGGAAATTTTCTAGACAATACTAATTAGTATCTCCTAATTAATTATTTTGTTCATGAACCCCATACACATAGGACACCCCATATACATAGACGCCTATTCTTGGGTAGGTGCATTTAATGCTATTGTCCACGCTTCATATAATCGCACTACTTAATCCTAGTCCACTCTACTCAATTGCACTAACTTAATTCTAAGCTCACTACCCAATGCCCTACCTATATGTAATTACTCTATTCTACAAATATTCTAACTAATAGCATTATAAATGCTAAAGATCATGTGTCTTCTACCGTTGTGGTGAAAGGTACCACTATCATTACACTAAATTTTGGTGTTTTCGTTGAATGTAATTAATTTTTAAAGCTAAATTTAATTAAGTCACTTGATTATTAAAAATACAATTTCGATATTCATTACGCAAAAGGTACTATAAAGTCATTCTCATATTAATATGAGAACAAAATACATCTTAAAATGTTGGGTAAAGTTTATGTGATTTAACTCTTCAAAAATAAAGCATGATAACTATTTATATATTTAAAATAAATTACTACCATCCAACATATTAATGTAGACAAAATTTAAATTATACATACAAAGTTCTTATAAATAAATAATTGAAAATATAAATGTACTTATAAATTTAATGTGCAAGGAAGTTATAAACAATAATTGATAGTATATCTTATTAGGTAATTTGGTATTTATAATTTTAATTTATCTTTTGATAATTATATTTTAATATACTTAATTTTATATTTGGAAATAAATATCATTTAGCAACTTACTGTAGAGAAATTATATAATTTTAATGCTAGTAAAAATATAATATATCAATTGGATATATAAGTAAAAATTATTTATTTTTCTTTTCATATAATTCTATCAACAAGGGGTAATTAAACTTTTATGATAGTTATTTTTCTTTTGGATAAATAACTAGCAATATAATTTTTTTTTTATCTTTCAAATAAAAAAACAATGTACAAAATGGTATCATTGGTTATAGTAAGATGAACCATTAATTATATATAAGCTAAAAATATTTATCGTAAACTTTGTGGTAATCTTCCAACACTATATTAGTTTGACAAATATTTAGGATAGTTACTTTTATGTTGGATAAATAACTAGTCATATAATTTTTATTCTTTGTATCTTTTAAATAAAAAAAATTAAAATTGGTATCATTGATTTTTAGTATGATGAAATATTAAATATATATAAATATTCATCCTAAAATTTGTTGTAATGTTCTAACACCGTATTAGATTGATGAATATTTATAATAGTTATTTTTTATTGAATAAATAACTGGTCATATAATTTTAGTTCTTTTTTCTTTCAAATAAAAAAAAATAAAAAATGATGTTTAGTGAGATTAAATATTAATTATATATAAGTTAAAAATATTCATCCTAAAATTTATGATAATGTTCCAACACCTTATTAGATTGATATTATTCATAATAATTTATTAAACTTAAAAATAGAGTAATTATTTAACAATAAATTTCATTGTAGTATCATTTGTCCTTTTTTATATTTTATGATGTTTTAATTTTTGTATATATAATTTTAAGAAAATATTCCTCCAAGACTCCTAATTCTAAATATCCGTAAATTTCAATTAAAAAAACTCCAATTAAATTATATAAAAAAACATTCAAGTTTGTATATTTCCAAGTCAATCCCTAAAAAATCTCAAATCAAATTTACAATAATAAAATCCCTTAGTAATTCTTTAAGTAAGAAAATTTCCAAGTAAATTCATGGAACATGAATCCCCATGTCCACATAAAAAAAAAAAAATCTAGATAAATTCTCAAGTAATTATTTTAGTTAAATTTGCAAATAAGTTTATCTAGGAATTTTCTTGCTAGGAGATAAATAAATTCCTTTTTTCATTATTTGGGAATTTACCTATGAAAATGCTACTTGCAAATTATTTTCCCCAAATAATTCTCCAGGTAACAATTTTGCAAAAATGGCATCAAATTTACCCATCAATTTTTCTGGGAAACTATTTTTCGCAGGTAAAAGAATCTATAATTTAGGAATTTCATATTTCTGCATAAAAATTTGTATGAAATTTCTACAGAAATAATCCCCAAATAAAATGCGCAGATAATCTACAGTATTCTAATAGTATATATCATACCTTTTTTTTGGAACCCTCAATGAAATTTGCCGTCCTGTATTTGATAAATTTACTTGTATATAATATCATACGAATTATAAAGGAAATATAAGTTGTATTAGACAAAATCTATGCAACGAACTCACTGAGAAGGCACTGACATGGAAATGAACTACGTACTCTTACGGGTTTTTCAGAAGCACCGTGTATATATTCACTTTTCTAATAAAATATTATTTTGAAGGAACCTATTTTTTTTAATTTTGAAATCCTTTAATTAATATAGAGTGGAAAATACTTTGTTTTTTTAACTCTTTTTATCAATTAAAATAAAATTAATGTAAACATCATGTGTCAAATAAGTCTTTTTTGCCAAATACATATACAACCCCTCTAACTTGTCATCAATTTTCATTTCGAAACTCCAAATGATTTGCCTGTATTGAAACTAAACTAAAAATTAGAAAGTGAATATTTGAGTTAAATCAAGATAACGAAAAAAATACGCAATATTATAAAATTGAATATGTCAGACCTTTTTTAGTTTTATCAAAATGCTATGAATAGCTTATACTAAATAATATTTTTTTGTATTTAAATGATACGTCAAAAATAAAAACGAAGGGTTAAAATGAAACACCATTAAAATGAAGTGTCAAAATAAAAATTGATGACCAATTAAAGAGATTGTCTATGAATTTGGCCTTTCTAAATTTTCCATCTCTAATTATGCTTTGATGTAGCCAAAGTGTCCTACCAATTTGATATTGACTATTATCTGTGTCCCTAATTATTTATTTATTTTTTCTTTTTTAGTTGTTCTTAATTATTTGTTCATTTTGATAAATTAAGAAAGGATAATTTTTTTTATATCTATTATACCCTCAATTATTTACTTTGAAAAAAAGAAAACTTCTTTAAAATCTTAAATTTTCTTAATAAGTATGTAAATTTAAAAGTAGACAAATAATTAGGGACTATTAGTTTATTTATTTCATACATATATATTGGATATTGGATGAGAGAAGAAGTCACCATCTAATATAAATGAGATAACAATTGGTTGAGAAAAAGAAAAAAATAAAAAAATATAAGTAATTTTCATACGATGATAACAATAGAAGATGTATGAGATAGTTTTTCTGTTGCGAAGAAAAGGTAAATGGGGATCAGGGCTACATCATCCAAACCACTCTTCTGCTACTCAAAACTTCTCTGCATTTCTGTTATCTACCTTTTCA
The DNA here is from genome assembly GCA_037074985.1 of Solanum bulbocastanum. Taxonomy (NCBI): domain Eukaryota; kingdom Viridiplantae; phylum Streptophyta; class Magnoliopsida; order Solanales; family Solanaceae; genus Solanum; species Solanum bulbocastanum. The sequence continues at coordinate 7,688,073 of CM073604.1, forward strand.
CCTCTCTCTTTTTAGTTCTTTACACTTCTTTTATTTCTCCAACAAATTGTCTATTCAGATATTCCCCTAATGATCCTATTCAAACACCTCTATTCCTTTACAATTCTTCTTATGGTGAACATAAACATGCCCTTCCTACTTTTCGTTCGTCTTGTAATTCCCCTGTTTATTTCTCAGGTAAATATAAAATTAAATTATCAATTTCGAATTCGCTCATCAAGTTTTTGTTGTTTTGAGTAATGTGATTCTTGTTTGGTAGATTATTGGAATGCTTTGAAGGAAATGAATGAATTCAGTGAGAATTCTACGTTTCTTGGTTCGCGAAACTTGAGGTATATTCAGGGGAATGCTGATAGTTTTGGTGGGAATTTCAGTATCAAGAAGAGGTTTTCTTATTTTGATCATCGTCGTCATGATGGAATTGAAGTTCCTTGTGGATTCTTCAAACGTTTTCCTATCACTAAATTTGGTTCGTGATCTGTATACTGAATTACACAAGATATGCAATTTTTGATCTATGAAACTAGAGATATACATTTTGTTTTTCCCTTTTGTGAATTCTGATTGTGGCTGTTGAAGATATAAATTCTTACTACTATGCTGGAATGATATCACCATTATATAATTACTAATGAAAAAAAAATGAATCTTGGAGGTGTTTTGAGGATCAGCTGATAACAACTCGTCCCTCTACCTTTCTCTCTACTTAGATATATACAACACTTTCATTTACGATGGTATTTGAACTAGTGATGTGTGTCAATCCACATATCACACGATGCACTCTTACTACTAGACCAAAGAGGCAAAATTATTTTAATGTTTTTAATTTGTATTTTTGAAAAAATTTCAGATAGGATTTCCATGGAAAATTGCAAGGGAATAGTGGTTATTTCAGCAATATTCAATGACCATGACAAAATCAGGCAACCAAAGGGACTTGGTAAAGATACACCCTACTCAGTATGCTTTTACATGTTTGTTGATGATGTGACACTCAAGGGACTTCAATATCACAACTTAATTTCAACAACATCATCAGAGGAGAATTCAGTGGGAGTGTGGAGAATTGTGAAGGTTGAAAAAGAAAATTTGTATGAGAATTCAGCAATGAATGGAGTTATTCCCAAATATTTAGTTCATAGGCTGTTCCCAAATTCTAAATATAGCATTTGGATAGATGCCAAAATACAGCTAGTTGTTGATCCATTCTTGTTGATTCACTCACTTGTTGCTATGGAAGATGTTGATATGGCTATTTCAAGACATCCTTTTTATGTCCATACAATGGAAGAAGCCATCGCAACTGCTAGATGGAAGAAATGGTGGGATGTTGATGGATTGATGAAACAAATGGAAACATATTGTGACAATGGCTTGCAACCATGGTCTCCAGAAAAGCCTTACCCTTCAGGTATTCATCTCGTAGTTTCTTATCCTTCGATTTTTGTTATTATATGTTGATTCTTATACTTTGATTACCGTAATATATCGATTTGTTATGCTTTCACTTTTGTTATTTTTTTTCTGGACTACTTTGCATTGTTATTCCTTGAGCCAAGGATCTATAATGAACAATCTCTTCACCTCTTAGGTCGGGGTAAAGTCTACATACATCATATTCTCCACAAATCCTACTTTGTTAGACTACACTAGATATTTTGTTGTTGTTGAAATGAGATAGCTACTCCAAATATTACATACACACCACCCTTCCCGGATTCTTACTTGTAGAATTACACTGAATATATCGTTATTATTGTGATAGATATTAAAAAACATGATACTTTTCTAGTTTGGAAACAATTCAACTTCAAATTTCATATTTAACCTTAGTAACATGTTCTCATAGTCATATGGAATTTTAATAGTATGTTTAACGTCATAAAATTTCAAGAAAACTTTTTTCCTTTTTGAAACATTGTGTCCGTCAAATATAATCACATAAATTGCACTAATTGTTCAAGCTAATTGTTCTAGCTAGTAAAGATGTACGAATTTGACTAATTGTTCTAGCTAGAAAAGATGTACGAATTTGCACTAATTGTTCTAGCTAAGTCCGGCATTTCTTAATGAGGATTACAAGTGGGGAAGTTGAATAATACATATTTTTGGAAAAGCATGAGTTGTCTGTGATACTTGGAGTTATATAACATTAAATAAGACACATTCCTCGTCTCCAACAAGAAAAAGGGAAAGTAAATAAAATATTGTTGTTAGGTGAACATCCATATTTTTTATTTAATTAAAGTCAGTTTCACATATTCAAATAGTTAATCCACTTTTAAGAAACAAGGTAGCATTATTATTTTTAGTGTTAAACTCTCCCATCAAATAGTTTCTAGAAAGAAACAAAAGTTTGAGGTATATTTATTTATTTATTATAAATAAGTGGGGTACAATGGATTGTCACATTATGAGCAAAATCTCAACATCGATGAATTTTTGAATATATATACTGGATTATTGTCACTTTTCTTTCTTTGGAAGGTAGTTTAATGGTAGGGCCATCTTGTAAGCTCTTACATAATTTTTCTCTCTCCCATAGTCACTATTCCAAAAAGTTTGATGAATTTTTTATTTAGATTGCTTCTTCAAGGGTATTCCTAATAAAAATTGTCTTATTTTGATCATTTTACAAAGAAAAATGTCTTAGTTTAACATGCTAGGGTGTGACCTCGTGGTTGAGAATTATGAGCTCTCACGTTTAAATTTCAACAGAGACGAAAACATTAGGTGATATCTTAATTTTTATCTGTTCTTGTCTTGATGAACATATCTATCTAGTACGTGTTACGTTGTTGTTTGGAAGCAGGTATCCCATGAATAAGTTTAACTACACGCAAGCTGGCCAAGAAGTCATAGTTTAATCATGGTTCTTGTCTAAAGCTAAATTCTTTGTAGTTTGTGTCTGATTTTATTGCAAATTAGTCTTATTGAGATTCTTCTAGCCAATTTTATGGAAAACCTTCTTTTATGTTTATGTTTTTTTTTTCCCCATGGTTCTTGCAGATGTACCAGATAGTGCAATAATCTTGAGGAAACATAGTGTGGCAACCAATTTATTCTCGTGCCTCTTATTTAATGAACTTGAAGGATTTAATCCAAGGGACCAATTGCCCTTTGCATTTGTGAGGGACTTAATGGACCCAAAACTAAAGTTGAACATGTTTGATGTGGAAGTATTTGAACAAGTGGCAGTTGAGTATAGGCACAGCCTTAAAAATGATGGGGTCAGTAATCCAAAAGTGATGCCCAAAAAGACAAAGAAGGCACGTTCTAAATTCCTTGTGAATGGGACTAGTAGCAAGTGCGATAGCTACCTTTTGAAAATGTGGGGTGAATCCCAAGATTGATTTCATGTATTTTTTTAAAGAGTTCACTTTATATACACTAATCATAAGAATTTTTCAATGCCAAGTTAGTAAGCGTCTGATTGTAAATTTTAAAATTTTATCTTCCAATATTAATTTGGCCATGTAAATTTTTTGTGTGATTTTTTAAAAATTCAAGCATCAAATATTTTTAGATTCTCAAAAACTGGGTCAAACTAGTTTTCAGCGATTTTTTTTTAGATTTTTGGGACTTCCATTCACAATTTTTTCTAATAATATATTTATCTCCTAAAAAATATCAAATTTCATTAAAGGTAAGGGTAAATATGGAAAAAAAATTACACATCCATGAACTTTGAACAATTTAATTATTTTAAACAATAAAAAAAATCTCAAAAATTAAATTAATATGGAATAGAGGAAATAAAGTCTTATAGTCAAATACTCATCCTAATCAATATTCTCTCAAGGGGCATATATATGAAAACTGTAACGAGTTTTTTAGGACAGAGGGAATAGTGATTACATTAAAAAGTTCAAAGCATAACTAATGTGATTAATTTAGTAAAGTAACCCTGTGACCACTAAATTTTCGTAGTTGAAATATATCAATTAAGACAAGAAAAAAAGGCCAGTAATAATAAATTTTAATTTTAATAATTTGTGCGCCTCACCACTTTAAGACTGATGACTTTATGGATGTGTTTGGTATGGAGGAAAATGTTTTTCTAGAAAATATTTTTTTTATAACTTATTTTCTTATGTTTGGTTGGTGACTGAAAAATATTTTCTAGTGTATGAGTGGGGAACGAAAAATGTTTTTAGAAAATATATTTTGTTTTTTCTAGAGTGCAGAAAATACTTTTTAGAAAAAAAGGTTTCTGATCTGGAAAGTGGAAACCAACCCCGATGCTGGCAACCGATCTCGTACATGACCCTTAATCCCGACACGAAACCCGACATTCAAACTAGAACTAGATTCTGACCATGATTCGAATCGAGCTACGATCCCAAGAACCAATCCAGGACCTAACCTTGGCTTTCAATCTACGACCCAATATTTCAACTAGAATATGATATCGACACCGAACCTGACCCCAACTCGAGACTTGACCTCAACCAAGACCTGATCCCGACCTAAGACTCGATCCTAACTCCTGACCCCTCTGACTCAGGATCAAACTTTTGAATCGTAATTACACCATGACACCTGACCCAATAACTAAACCCAACTCGAGATTTGACCACGGTCTGACCTCGACTCCCGAACTCAATTTCTGATTTAAGATCCAACTTCTGAACATAATCTGATTTTGACACTCAATCCAACACTCGACTCTTACCCTGGCCCTGAATTCGATTCGATACCTACTCCGACCTCGACCATGACCCTGATACCCTATCTAAGATCGGACCTCGACTCGGTCTAATCAAAATATAAAATACATAGCCTTAAAGAGGAAAAAGTAGCAAGTCTCTAGACAACAAGAGTTCACCACAATCCAAGTTTACGATGTCCATGGGAGATCCAATGCTCAATGAGGGTGACTCATGCTAGGAATATATATATATTATTAACGATAATGTTTGATAGGTAAGTAGAAGTAAACAATCATTAGTGACAGTGAAAAAAGCAAAAGCAATGAATCCATACCATACAAGTCAATAAATCACAAACAGACAATAACACAAAGCTATGTAATGCATGTCAGCAATGCATGAATAAAGTAAGAAGTTTGAAATTGTCTTGCTGGCAATCATGTGGGCTCCTGGGACAACTACAGAATTCGCCTCAGCTCAACTATAGATGCAATAGTCATAAAATTTTGAATTCAGTCTGCGAACCGTCATAACTTATCAACATATGTAGAATACATATAGTGAAACCCGGAAATATCCAAAAAGGTCAAACAATATCAAATAACCTAGTACCTCTTCCACTAAAAAGTAGAAGAGTGCAAATTTAAAGAAAACCTCTCTCTTTTACTCCGATGGTAAATCTCAAAGGTTTAAAATAATAATCCTTTTAAGGCATAAAACCTCAAAAATAGAGCATTTCCTTTTAAGTACCCAATTTTTGTCAGTAAAATATTAGCCCGCAACCCTTTGAGTTGAATAAACGCGAAAAATTATTTCAAAATATTTGTAGGTCCCAAATATATCTTTCACTTATTTCAAAATACAAACATGCCAAATGCAGATGTCAAGTGCATGCTTTCATACAAAAACACAATCAAGTCATTGTTGACACCCAATTTTTACCGACCTATAACCCTTTCAAAAGTGCTATTTAATTAAATACGTATTTTAAAACATATCTATTTTTAGTACGTGTTTAAAATTTTAATCATTTGTCTAAATAATAATATATTTTAGTACTGATAATTTACAAAATTATTTTAATTATTACTATTATTAAGGTATTTTATTATTATTAAAGTATTTTATTATTATTATATTATTATATTTATCGATTTTAAATTTGAAATAATTACTTTGCTTATTCATTTAAATGTTTTTAAAATTTAGGTGTGTTTATGCTTATATGAAATTACTTTAATATGTGAAGATTTTTATTAATTGAATGGCACTTCCCTAATCTTCCCTTATATCATTTAAATTTTAGTCTATTTTATTCCAATTTATTTATTTTGTAGCCTATCCTATTCAATTTCGTTTCAATTGTGACCACCTTTTCATTTCAATTCAATTTTATTTCAATTTTAGCCATTCCAAGTCCAACCAATTCCAAATCAGATTAAAAAATCAATCTTAATCATTCATCATTTGTGTCAATTCCAAGATCCTATCCAGGCCGTTCATTTTCATTGATCCAACGATCATGATTGACCAACCTTTACTTTCATTTGTAGTACCAAAAGACACAAAATCCTAACATAATTTATTCTTCCTCTTTTCCCTTGTAGATCAGCGCCGCCAACCCCCTCTCCCTTTCTTCTCAGGCTGCTCCTTCGGCGAGACCATCTATCACCGACGAAACCAACCAGCGAGAGCTTCCTCTCTCTCTCCTCCCCTATTCTTCTCTTCTCCAAAACTCTAGCACCCTAATTTCTCTCTTCTCCAGTGAAAACGGAAGCGAGCAAGGACCAGGCAAGCCCCGACCTTCGCTGGTTCTCTCCTCCTCTTTCGCTCCAACCGCGAGACAGCCACCCGAGACAAATATCAACAACAGCAACGACTGCTCCAAGCAGCAACTCCGACTGGCGGGGACGACCAATAGTCACCGGCGCACCCCCCTTCTCAGTAAGAATGTTGCAAGATCTGAAATAAACAAACTAAATGTGAGAAGAAAAAGTACTAGCTAAAGAAACTTGGGGAAAAATATAGATGATAATTCTCATTAACTCTCCGACTTGCTATATATATATATATATATATTATATATAATTTAGATAGAATAGGAAATAAGCACCTGACACACTGTACTGAATACCAAAAGTAAATAACATATTTACTTTTGGGGACTTATTTGTAAATGCTGAAGTAACTAATAATACTACTTCTTACCTATAACTACCATGTATACTTCTTGAGGCTTGACGTACTTCACTCGTATTAGTCCCTCTATGTTAAAGAACTTTCTTGACCTCAAGGAAGAAAAGAAGGAAACCTTACTAACAAGGCATGATAATCTTCCCAAGTAGCTTGTTCTGGAGGAAACTGAACCCAATGCACTTTAACTTGAGTGATTGACTTGTTTCCTTTTTGAACTATTCTTCTATTCACAATCTTCATTGGTTGAGGGTAGTAGGGACTAGATATATCAATGACTGGTGGGTGGTATATTTCAATTGGTAAATGATGTCACTTTTTTAGCCGAGAGACATGAAATATTGAATGAAGTAACAACTAAATTGGGACTGAGAGCTTATATGCTATAATACCTACCTTTTCTAGTATCTGATAAGTTCCATAGTATTTGGCAAAAAGTTTTGTGAAATGAATTTTTAATAGAGTAATCTGTCTGTATGGTTGTATTTTTAAGTACACCAAATCCCCATTCATAACTGTCTATCCGACCTATGTTTGTTTGCTTGATCAATCATTCTTTGTTGAGCCCTCTTCCAATGATACTTCAATTGTTGCAGCTTAAACTCCTTTGTAAGAAGTGTTCTGTCTACTTCTTCGTTTGCTGAATCTCAAGCAAATTATGGCAAATGTAGGTGGTTGACCATATAGTGCCTCATAAAGAGTTTATTGTATAGAAGAGCGAGAAGTGGTATTATACCACCATTCAACAATTGCTAAATAGGTCGACCAGTCCTTCTATGAATCTGAATAGAAACATCTAAGATAGGTGTCCAAGCACCTGTTAACAACTTCTGTTTCACCATTTGTTTGTGGGTGGTATGCAGTGGAAGTGTTAAGGGTCGCTCTTAACATTGCAAACAACTCCTGCCAAACCTTGCTTGTAAACACAGGGTCCCTGTCACCTATGAAGTTTGTAAATGTGCTCTAAGAACAGACTGGCAACAACATGAGCTGAATAAAAGTGAGCAAGACACATAAAGTGGGTAGACTTTATCAACCTATCCACTACCACCCGTATCATTGTTTTCCCTTTGGACCTAGGAAGCCCATCAATGAAGTCCATGTTGATGCTAGCATTGTCATATTTATGTCTTCGGCATACATCGCATGCCTTGATGTAAACATGTACATCATCTCTCAACCCCTTCCAATAAACCAATGCAGTTAACTTTTTGTAGGTATTCTCAATACCAGAGTGTCCCCACACCATAGTGTTATCCCAAAGTTGAATGAGGTTGGATCTTAGTTGAGCATCTGCTCTTATGACCAGTTTCCCCTGCCTCTTTAGTTGACTATGTAAGAATGTATACCCTGGATATTCGTCAGTTCCCTTATCCAAGCTTTGTGTTATCACATTAACTTCAGGATCTAAAGTCTAACTCTACTTAATCATTTCTAGAAGATCAGTTTTTATAGTAGAGAGAGTAAGAGCTGCCAACTCCACTAGTGGTAGCCTAGAAAGAGCATCAACTATTGTGCTCTCCTTCCCCTTTTTGTATTCTATGATAAAGTAAAATTGCATTAGCTATTCATTTCTATTGTGATCCCAAATGAAGTTTTTGCTCCAATAAGAACTTGAGTGCCTTCTGGTCTATCTTGACTGCAAACTGCCTCAAAGTCAAGTGTTGGTTCTATTTGCTGACAGCCATGACCAAGGCCAATAATTCTTTGCCATACACATAAAATACCTGATATTTAACAAAAAGACCCTTGCTCAAGTAGGCAATGGGTTATCCCTTTTGCATGAGGACAACTCCAATTCCCACATTTCAAGCATCTGTCTCCATCACAAATGGCTAACCATAATCAGGTAAGGTAAGCACATGACCAGTAGTTAAGGTGTCTTGAGTGCTTGAAAGGCTTCACTTGCCTGACTAGACCATGAGAAGTTGTCCTTCTTCAGTAAGTCAGTTAATGGCTTACTAATCACTCCATATCCTTTTATAAATCTCTTGTAGTACCTTGCCAGACCCAAAAATCCACTCAACCTCTTGAGAGTAGTCGGTTCAAGCAAAATTTCAGACAACTTCAATCTTCCTTGGGTCTGTAGACACTCCTTGTCCAGATATGTAATGCCCTAAATGCTCCACCTTCTCAACAGCAAATACACACTTGCTATGCTTGGCCAGGTTTTGTAGGATTAAATCAAATGTAATCTTCAGGAGTTGGACATGTTCTTCCAAGTTCTTGTTGTAGACTAAAATATCATCAAAGAACACTAGAATAAACTTTCTTAAATATTCTTGGAAGATGTGGTTCATGAGTCCTTGAAAACTGGATGGAGCATTAGTCAACTATGAGTCTACGATTTGGACTCATTTAGGGATTCGTTTTAATAGATTTAGTGTCATCAAATGCATATTTTGTACCAATAACTGATGTAAATCCTTGTATTTAAGGAATTTGGATTGAGGAACAAAGCATAAACACTATTGAGCAAAAAGGAACAAGGCAGCTGAAAGAACGAAGGAAAGAAGGCCTGATGATCGCCTAACCCATTAGGCGAGTCGTCGAACGGCCAGGGTCTTGCTTAATGTGTCAGAGTGCCAGACCCTAATAGAGAAAATCTAGTTGGCGAGAAAATGGAGCAGTCGGTGAGTCATCGAACGGTTCCACAATGCAGTGCCATATCGCCCAAAGTTACAGAACCCGAAGATGCTAAAGGCAAAATCAAACCGGCGATGAAAATGACCAAATGGGGGATCGCCAATTGGGTCGGCGATCCCGACTAACTGCACAGACTGAATCTCCGCAGCATACTTTTTGACAACTATAAATACTTGTTTAAATTTTTGGCTTAGTATTTGATTTTGTGTGGAATCATATTATTATTCAGTTTTTGAAATTTAGAACTTAGAACTGAATAAAGAGACAATATTTCCTTAGGTTTGAAGTTTTGAAGATTTCCATTTTTCTAACAAATTGGAAGTGGGTGTTGAAGATTCTTCATCTTAGACCTTTGTAAAGACTATCAATCCTACCTAGTTGATGGAAACAGAACTTGGTAACAATTTTTACCTTTTTACTATGTCTAGCTAAACCCCCCATTCTTGGGATGTGATTTTGTGATTATGAGTTGATTTAACTGTTGGATATTGTTAATTGATAGTTTATTTGTTGTTTAAAAGTGATTTTGTTCAGTAATCATGGTTGAATTTAATGGGTTGTAATTACAAATACAATCTTAACTTCATGTTTTTGACTTGCTCGGGAGAGAGGTTTTAAAACCAAAATTATTGAATTGATAGTCAGTGGGTGTTAGGTTGGCATGGGTTCAGCTCGAGAGAGTGAACCCTAAATCTTTTTACACACATTTACCTCGAGAGAGTGAATAGACTAAAGCAAAGGTTGTGCTTCATTGTTGCTTATTGGTGTTCGAGAGAAACTAATTTCATTCGGGGTAAATTGTTTGAGAGAAAGTTTACCCCTACTAAAGTCTAGTTTAGTCACCGATTTGCAGCTGTTTACTATTAATTACAATTACCTGATTGTTTACCTTAGCCCATAATCCTATCACATCCCAAGAATCCCATCTTCATATTTGAATTTTCTTGTTATTTATTGCTTAAATTGATAGTACAAAAAAACCCCCTTGATATTTGACACTTGTGTCACCTATAATTTAAACCATATTTTTCTTCGTAAATGTTTTTAACTATGATTGACTTGAGCATATTTATGATTTTCTATTGATTCTTGAGTACAAATCACTCCCTTGGGACTCGACCCCAACTCACTAGTTAGGTTATATTACTACTCACGTACGTTGGCACTTAGTATTGGATGAAGTGTCCTAATACGTGAAATCAAAATGGTGCCACTGTCGGGGAGTGGTGTTACTTGAGAATTTTTGTTTAACTTGAATGTTATTCTTGGTAGTTATTCATGGGAGGTATTGGTGCTATTTGTTTGCCCTCATCCGAAGGGAATGTGGTGTTCCACATCACGAGTACTATGTTGCAACTAAAAGGGCTTTTCAATGGTTTGACTCATGAGGATCCCTATGAGCACATTAGAAACTTCGTACATGTATGTGGACCATTCTCCTTCAAGAATATCTCCTAAGAATCGGTCCGGTAGAGGTTGTTCCCGTTCTCTTTGATGGGAGAAGCGTGCAAGTGGCTAGCTGAATTGCCACGTGAATCCATCACTTCGTGGGAGGAGTTAGTTACCGCATTTCTAGTGCAATTTTTCCCTCCCTCGAAGATGATGACTCTTCGGGACAACATTCAGAGCTTTAAGCATCTAAAGGCCTAGCCAATTCATGAAACTTGGCTACTATTCTAGAAGTTGGTACTTCAATGTCCAACCCATGGCTTGCTTGATAACGTGTTGCTGCAGTATTTTTATCAGAGTCTCAACTTGGTAAATAAGGATGTTGCTGACCAACTTTCTTCAGGAGGTTTGATGCAGCAACCTTATGTGATAGCGGCTCAGCTCCTGGATGATATGACTACCATAAACAGGGTGTGGTACACCCGTAAAGACCAGGTCTCCCCTCTAACGTTCAAGTTGATGAAGGAACAGATGGAGAAGGACCAAGAGAGAGACCAGAACATGGCTAAGATCATGAAACAACTTGATATTTTGTCTAAAAATGTCTTGGGAGCTGGTGCTCGAAGTGTCAATGTCATGGGTGTCGGGTGTGCTAATCCAAATGAGTCCAAGTTTGTAGCCTTGTATAATAAAAAGGTAAATTCCTAGCCAACTAAAGTGATGGTTATCGTTTAAACTACCTGAGGCAAGGTAGTAACCAAGGTTGGAGTGGGGATGAAAGTTGGAAAGATCGAGATGGTGAATGGAGGGACTGTAATCCAAATTGGAAGGATGGGGAGAAGGATAGGTATATACCTCCCCACGAGAGCCAAAAGCTAAAGGATTTGGAAGATGGTAGGTTTGAGGATATGCTTTCTCATATCCTCAACAAAGTTGAGGGGTCAGACAAGATCTTGAAAGATATGAAAGAAGACGTGTCGACCCTTAGCCAGATTGTCACCTCCCATTCAGTGTTGATCAAGCAGTTGGAGACCCAAATGGGTCATATCTCATCTCATCTAAACCCGACACAACAAGAAGGGTTTCCTAGTAACACTATGTTTAACCCCAAGAATGAGGTTTTGAAGGTGGACTTGCGTTGTGCCATGATGTTAACTAAGGCGCTGCTTAGGAGACAACTCAAGTTTTATTTTCTTTCTTTTTAAGTTTGCAATAATGGTGTGCTGAATGTGCAGGACAAAGTGTGGAAAGTGAGTGAAAAGTGCAAATAAGCAAGCCAAAGGTCCAGTCAGTGCATCACCGAAGAGGCCAGCGACCCCGACCCAGACCGCCGTTGGACTAAAGAAAATTTTAAATTAGAGTCTCTAAAACTCGGTGAGCCCAGTACCACCTAGTCAGGGAGGTCCTGTAAAACTCGGTGAGGTAAGAGCCTACTCGACGTGTCATCGAGTGGGTCGGCGAGCAAAACTTATGTCGCCGAGTAGGCGAAACTAGATGGTTTTTAAAAGGCCAAAGGTTTAAACTTCCAACTCTTTCACTTTCCCTCATTTTTTATCTTCCCAAACTCACACCCGCACTCTAGTTCATATATTTTTGCACTTTTAGAGTATTTTAGTCTTTGATTTGTGCTCAGATTTAGATTGTATTGCCGCCTAGCATTTCAATCTTATCTTAATTGGCATAAAAGGTTGGTTTTCCGAACCCCGAGTTTACTTTTATTGAAATTGTACTCTTATGCAAATGATCGTATCGTATTGACATGTGATAGGCCTCTCTGATAGTGTTAATTTGTTTGAATAACTTTTTAATTTGATCATCTTGCCCGTATTGTTTTGATTGTTGAAATCCTGTATTCTTGTGCTTTGAAATAATTTAAATTTTGTGGGGTCGTGCTTGCATGTTGTTTAGTTTGGTTGGGTAAAGTCTAAGTAGCCTGTATTTGTGTCAAACAACGTAATTTGCCTAATGATAGAGTGGGTGATGTCATTCTTAAGGGCAAAGTCGTCAATTGGCAAAATTTGGCAAAATGAGGAGAAGCCTGAGTATTCCGGGCTATTGGGTGTTATGGGTCTTGCTTTAATTTAACTAGTGCATGCTTTGATTTTGTTTTTGGGGGTTGCGGGGTTGAATTCGAGATGATGGGTTGGAAGTAGGCATGTTGGTTGGCGAGCTGGGTCGAGCTCGCCGAACCATTCGGTGGTTCACCGAAGGTCCCTATTTTGCCTTTGTATTTCATGCTTAATATGTTGTTGGGCTCTTTAACTTTTAGCGAGAAGCCTGTGGTTGCTAAAGGCACTTGGCGACTCACCGAAAGACTTCTTGATCACTTTTTGTCTACACCCTAAACCATTTTTGCACTGTAACTTTCGGCGGGCTAGCCCTTGCTCATTGAAAGCTGTTGGCAATTTGCCAATAGGCCTTTCCCATCGCCAACTTGCCAAAATTTTAAAGCCAATCCTTTCGGCGAGCTTGATCTAGCTCGCCAAAAAATATTCGACGACTCGCTGACTGGTTCGACTAGTCTGTCTGCAACTATTTGTTTGTGCTTTTGTTTGAAGGTTTTCTAACTTTTTCCTAATGTTTTGTAGATATGGTGAAGACAAATATAGACATTCCACCCCGGAAAAGAGTACGGGGTGTCACTATCAACGAAGGGGGATCAAATCCTCCAAAAAGAGGAAGGCAATAGCCTCCGACTAGAGGTCAGAGTAGAGGCAAGAGACCCATTTCTGACAGGGAGACTACTCCTCGAGGCCCCTATATTCCTTCATGGGCTCGGGGATTCTATACAGTTGTGCAGACCTTTTTGGCTGACACATCTTTGGTAGCCCCTAGTAGACCTACTACTTCTATTGATGTGACTCCGAGCACTGATGCCCAAGACCAGAGTAATGCACCAGGAATTGATGCCCAGATAGATGGAGCGACTGTATAGGAAGGACCTTTTACCTCCCTCTCTGTCTTGTTTTATTTGACTTTTGGATATTTTCTTGCTTTTGAGGACAAATGTTTTATTTGTGGTGGGGTAAGGCTCACCTTTTGTGATTTTGTGACTCTCTTGTTTTGTTTATATATTGTATTTTTGAGCCATAATTGTGTTTTTACATTGCTTTTTGTGCAAGGTTTGAGCTTGTGACTCAGTGTTTTTAATTGTAAATGATTTTTTACCCTTTTAAAATATTTTGCCACCTCTTGTTTATGTTGAATGTGGTTGTTCTTTTGTAAATTTGAGTATCGATTTTGATCAATACCGATGACTTGAATAGTGCTCATAATCGGACAAAAATGAATGTACAGCTACGATAAGGCCAAATGAAGTTGCATAGGCAATATGTGAACTTTTTGCATCTCGTTGTGACTAGCCAAGTATCAAATTGAGTATTTTGTGATGAACTTTGCACACTAGCGAAAATGTGGAGTCTTGTTAGACTTTGGTGTCAATGCCTTGTGTGATGAGCTTACCGTGAACCATGTGTGATGACACCTAGAATTTGCCCGTTGGTCCGGTTGACTAAGTAATGAAATCTCTTGATATGATCTTAGGCAACTTTAAAGAGTGTGAAACAATTTGACATTATACCTCTTTTGTGGCCTATCTTGTGAGTGTGTGAACCCCTTTTGAGCCTTAACCTTTTTCTTGGAAGAAACTTGATGAAAACATAACCTTTCTTTATCCAATACCCATAATCCTCATGATTTGTGGTTTGTTTGAATAGCCAACTTAGACCAAAAGCCTAAGTTGGGGGTGTGGTGAAAAGAGAAGGTAAATCAAGGAGTGCAAGAAAGTCCCATTTTACCCATGTTTTGAGAAAAATGGAACCCCTCCATACAAAAAAAAAAAATGAGAAGAAAAGAATGAAAAAGAAAAAGAAAGAAAAAGTTGCAGAATAAAGTTGTGAAAATGCAAAAAGAAATGGGGTTTCCAACAGTCCATGGAAAGTGAATAATGGGATGACTTGTAAGCACGAATGAAAAATGATGAAGAAAAGGAAAGGAAGTGTTGTTCACACCACATTTCATGAGGACTGTAGCCATTGAGTCTAAATGACTATACCTTTGCACTCAGCCCCATTACAAGCCTTGAAAAGACCTTTTTGATCTTGAGTGAGCTGAAACAAATGTTGGTTGGAAAATACGGGGTAAACCTATGGGTGAAATCATACATTGTGTTTATCTTTGTGAGTGTGAGCATTACATTTGATTTCGAAACTTTAAATTGGTGCACCATTGTGTGTGAATATGAAATCATTCTTTGTGTGAGGGCATTAGAGTACCTTTGTTGAGCTTGAACCTGCATTTGAAGCAAGTATTGTGAGTTTGCAATTCTTTGATATTGGTGAGTCACAACTTGAGTCTTTGAGTGCTCCACTGATCCTTGCATGAGTAGGTTGAGTCTTGTTGTGTGCATTCATAATTAAGTCTTGTGTAACACTGTTTGAGACATCCTTTTTGAACTGTTGAACTTGAGTTTTACCTGAGGACAAGCAAACGTTTAAGTTGGGGGTGTTGATGAGTCCACGATTTGGACTCATTTAAGGCAACGTTTTAATAGATTTAGTGTCCTCAAATGTATATTTTGTACCAATATCTAATGTAAATCCTTGGATTTAAGGTATTTGGATTGAGGAACAAAGCATGGACACTATTGAGCAAAAAGGAACAAGGTAGCTGAAAGAACGAAGGAAAGAAGGCTTGAGGATCACCTAACCCATTAGGCGAGTCACCAAACGACCAGGGTCTCACCTAATGTTTTAGAGTACTAAGCCCTGAAGGAGAAAATCTAGTCAACGAGAAAATGGAGCAGTCGGCAAGACGCTGAATGGTTTCGCAATACAGTGCCATATCTCCCAAAGTTACAGAACCTGAAGATGCTGAAGACAAAAGCAAAAGAATGATGAAAATGACCAAAGGACGGATCTCCAATTAGGTCGGCGATTCCGACTAACTGCGCCGACTGAACCTCCGCAGCACACTTGTTGACAACTATAAGTACTTGTTTAAATTTTTAGCTTAGTATCCGATTTTGTGTGGAATCATATTATTATTCAGTTTTTGAAATTTAGAACTTAGAACTGAATAGAGAGACAATATTTCCTTAGCTTTGAAGTTTTGAAGATTTCCATTTTTCTAAGAAATTGGAAGTGGGTGTTAAAGATTCTTCGTCTTAGACCTTTGTAAAGACTATATCAATCCTACCCAGTTGATGGAAACACAACTTGGTAATGATTTTTACCTTTTACTATGTCTAGCTAAAACCCAAATTATTGGGGTATGATTTTGTGATTATGAGTTGATTTAACAGTTGTGTATTGTTACATGATAGTTTATGTGCTATTTAAAAGTGAAGTAATCATGGTTGAATGTAATGGGTTGTAGTTGCAAATACAATCTTAACTTCGTGTTTTTGGCTTGCTCGAAAGAGAGGTTTTAAAACCAAAATTAGTGATTGATAGTCTGCTGGTATTGGGTTGTCATGGGTTCAACTTGAGAGAGTAAACCCTAAACCCTTTTCCACACATTCAGCTCGAGAGAGTTAATGGACTAAAGTGAAGGCTGTGCTTTATTGCTGCTTATTGGTATTCGAGAGAAACCAATTTGATTTGGGATAAATTGTTCGAGAGAAAGTTTACCCTCACTAAAGTCTAGCTTATTCACCAATTTACAGTTGTTTACTATTAATTACAATTACCCGGTTGTATACCTTAGCCCATAATTCTATCACATTCCAAGAATCCCGTCTCTATATTCGTATTTTCGTGTTATTTACTGCTTTAGTTGATAGTACAAACAAATCCCTTTAATAGTTGACACTTGTGTAACCCATAATTTAAACCATGTTTTTCTTCATAAATGTTTTTAGCTATGACTGACTTGAGCATATTTATGTTTTTTTTTTATTGATTCTTGAGTACAAACCACTCCCTTGGGACTCGACCCCAACTCACTAGTTGAATTATATTACTACTCACGATCGTTGGTACTTAGTATTGAATGAAGTGTCCTGATAGTGAAATCATCAACCCAAATTAAATGACTAGAAACTTATAGTTTCCACAATAAGTTTTGAAAGCTATCTTAGAGACATCAGCATGGGCAATCAGAATATGATGATATCCAACTCTCAAATCTATTTTTGAATACATATGAGATCCACCTAGTTCATCCAATAAATCCTCAATGATTGGTAAGGGGGACTTATCTTTGATTGTGATCTTGTTCAATGCCCTATAATCCACATAGAGTCTCCAAGAACCATTCTTATTTCCCACTAGTACTACAGGTAAGACATAAGAGCTGCAATTGTAATGAATAATACCTTGACTCAACATCTCCTTGGTCATCTTCTCAATCACATCCTTCTGAATTGGAGAGTATCTGTATGGTATTGAATTTATAGGGTTTCTATTCTTAACTAAGGGTATGTGATGATCAAACACACCTTTAGAAGGGGGTATTGCTTTGGTTCATTAACAAGGTCCCTATACTATTCTATTAATCCTTGAATTTCTTCAGGTCCCGCATAATTTTTCATCAACATAATGTTCTTGTCATGTTCTTCATTATTGACTCCGATCATAAAAATTTGGACGTTATCTTCAGATAGACTAGTCAAGGCTTTAGCCCCAACAATTTTAAGTGAAGGGCAAGTCCCTTGTAAAGTCACTTGATTTCCCAATTAGTTAAATTTCATAAAGAGATTTCCAAAGCTCATTTTTATATCCCCAAGTTTACACAACCACTGTATTCCCAATATAACATCACAACTGCCTATAGGAAGAATTAGGAAATCATCTTGAAAAGTTGACCCTTGCATCAACCATTTGAACTTTTGGCAACCATCGTAATATTGAATAGTCCTCCCATCAGTTACACCAACATTTTGAGGGATAATCTTTTGAACCTTACAACCTATCCTTTTAGCAGCTTGTTCATTGATGAAATTATGTGTAGACCCACAATCAATGAGGATGTTAATAGGTTTCTTGGTGTACCCTATCACGACCCTTCTGAAATACATAAACCAATAACTTACGAGATTTTTACGCATATATTGTCCTCACGCTAGTAACATGATATACAACAAATATTATCAATTTTCGAGTACCCAATCAACTGGTTCAAGCTTCATACAACCATTCAAAACAAGTAGTAAAATTAACCTATTACATGACTTGGGTTTACACACCCCAAATGAACCAAACAAGTAGCCATACTTTTATTACAAACCATTGTGATATGATCCGATTATTCCTCAAAATTTCATGCAAATATACAACACATAGATCATGTATAAGTCCCAAAGTTTATACAAAACATAGCTGTCTATATGCAAATGTGATCTTTTTTAAAGTTCGCAAAATTTCCATCTCCAATGGCCAGCTTCATGTCTCCTCTCGATCAGCCCCTACGATAGAAACAACTATCGCTAAGCATATAACTTAGCGGTGTAAAAACTATAGGTTCGGAGTCCTCAAAATTCACCAAGCTACCTTTCTCAAGTCATGAGCAACATACTTGAAATATAATAAATAAATCAAGTAACAGTATATAAAGAGTATCAAGTTCGATATTCAAAGATCCAAATGTCAAGAACGCTCATAGCACCCTTTTTCAAGAGATTCAATAACAAGGCTCGCCCATATATACCTCATGTCGTCACACCCGGTACAAGTAATTATCAAGAAGGGCCAACGCCCTGTATCAAGAAAGGTCACAACCCAATAATCAAGAGAACCAAGAACCATATTAAAAATGGCTTTCTAGTTCGTACTTAAAATGGACAGCTTCCATTCTTAAGACGGACTAAAAATCCAAAGTCAAGATGACAAATGATCCGAATCAAGAGGCATGCCAATAGTGACAAAGTCACAGCCACAAGAAGGACAAGGTCCCAACAAGAGTGTCAAGTGATCAGACAATCCGTACAAGTGGGCGAGTTACACAAGCGTCATACCAACACGACAATGCAAAGTGACAAGAGGTAACCCAGGTATCAAGATCAACTTTCAGATATACCAGCAGTTAAAAGAGTACAAGAACAAGTTTATACACAAACCTCAATACTTTAGCGTAGCAACAGTCCAACAAAACTGCACGAGCTCAAACCGTAGACCAACCAACGTATCAAGGTCCTCAACTTGTTCACAAGTATTACAACCTTAAAAAAGTACAATTAAATAAATTCTTTAATCCGCAATATCTCAACAATGTCGAAATAAAACAGGATTATCATCACAAGTAAGCTCAGCCTGTACAGATACACTCTGTTCCCAAAACAATGATTTGGCCAGTCTAGTACACCATGTTGTAACTTATATTTGAACAAGAAAATAGCAAAACTAGACTTTATAACCTTCATGAAAGATGTAGATACATCTCTTAAGATTGCAACGTAACAAGAATCACCGAAAAATACATTTTGTACAAAATGATATCATCGATACACTAATAGTTGTTCATACAGGATTTCTAAATCCAAAATCTGGATAGAACTTGTCTTGTGTTGCATCACATATTTCGAATCCATAACGGCTAAATTAGACTTTATAACCTTCATGAAAGATGTATATACATCTCTTAAAGTTGCAACAAAATAAGAATCACCGAAAAATACATTATGTACAAAACGATATCATCGATACACTAACAGTTGTTCATACAGGATTTCTAAATCAGAAATCTGGACAGAACTTGTCTTGTGTTGCGTCCCATATTTCGAATCCATAACAGTTAAATTAGACTTTATAACCTTTATGAAAGATGTAAATACATCTCTTAAGGTTGCAACACAACAAGAATCACCGAAAAATACATTTTGTACAAAAAAATATCATCGATACACTAAAAGTTGTTCATATAAGATTTCTAAATCCGAAATCTGGACAAAACTTGTCTTGTGTTGCGTTCCATATTTTGAATCCATAACAGCTAAATTAGACTTTCATATAAACATAAGAGTTGTAGATATATGAATTATCTTTCCAAATCATATTTATTCAGATATACACCAATTACCAAACACTACCCAGCTCAGAAACAAATTTCAACACTTACCAACAAAGCAGTGTGTGCCTCGAATTCCAGCCAAAATACCAAGTTTTTTTCTCTTGTGATTTTGATGAACAAAAGGTTAATTTAGGTTCTAAGGCTCTTAGACTTTGAAGGAACCAAAATTAATTCAAAGAGGTGTGAAAATATATAGTTACACAAGAAATGTTTATCACTTAGACAGTTGGCCTTCAAAGGTGCTGCCCAAATAGTTTTTGTGCTACCCAAAATGCATACACATGCACTTATATATATATATATATATATATATATCTTTTTTTTCACCTCCTTTTAAAAGTATGCATAATTCTAATTATACTATTACTTAAATACCCCAATACAATCCCATAAATTACGATATAACTTATGCTAGACAAGTTAGCAATTATCACCAAATTCCAAGTTCCCAACATAAGAGTAAAACATATTGTAGTAATAAGCAACGGTCAATCAACATGCGACTCATGTTAACATTTAGGGGTATTATATACCCACTAATTCTCAGGGTCCTGTAACCTTTGATGTCATTCAAATCTTGTAAGGAGATCTCACAATTCTCTATAAGGTCCCTCAACAGTGCTTCAGTTTCCCCTTCTTCCAAGGCCACCTCTGCATTATCATTAATATCCTCCCTTTCGACTTCTTCCAACTTAATGGAATACAGGTGCCTCTTTTGGCTCTACACTTGTGCCCCAAGATATACTTTTCATCAAAAAATAGTAGATCCCTTGGGATCTTATGTCATTTATTTCAGCAGGAGTCAACTTTCTTCTTCTATTAGCATCTACTATTGTAGGGTAACTCTTGTTGGCAAAGGCGCCAGCCCCCTGGAGAGTAGGTGGCCCCCATTTATAACGACCTTACATTTGACCAACATTTGTTCCTCTAATTGCTATACTTTGGGCTGCGAAAGAAGACTCCTCCAATCTGGCTAGATGATAAGCTTGTGGCAAGTTGTAGGGTTTCCCTCTTCGAACAACACCTTTCAGCTCTGGTTTAAGCCAATTTATGAACACACTACTGGCATAGTCTGTAGATAAATTTACCCTAGTCATGCACTATCAAATGCAGCTTGAAAATATTTAAAAGAGTTAGTGTGTAGTTCCTATCAATTCAGTCATGGGGTCTGTGTATTCTGCCCCGAATCTATCAGCAAGGGCATATACATACTCATCCCATGATGGAGGCATCCCGGAGATCTTCTAAAGTATCCTTGATGCCACTGTAAGGCCACCCCCTCAAAGTGTATAGCAGCTAGCTTGAGCCTTTGGTAAGTAGGCACCTCTTCAATGGAAACGAATTGTTCTACTTTGTACAACCAGTCTCTCAAGTCGTTACCATCAAATTTGGGGAATTCTACCCTAGTGTACTTAGTGAAAGCTGGATATGGTAAATTCAGATTTGGTGTTGGATTAACTTGGGAAGAAGGATACAGGTATGGTTGGGTGGTGGTTTGGGAAGAAGGATACGGATATGGTAAATTCCACCTTTGCTCGTGAAAAAATTTCTCATGATTCGCCTCCAGCTGGTCTTGTCGTGCTTTAGTCATCTCAGTGGACATTTGTTGCAGTATACTACAAATATTAGCTAACTCACTCGACATTGATCCCACAGAACCGAGAAAAATGCTCTGACACAGACGCACGCGCGCACACACAAAATTTGGATAGAATACCAAAAGTACCCTGTATACTGAAAGTAACTAATAATACTACTTCTTACCTATAACTACCCTGTATACTTCTTGAGGCTTGACGTACAAATTTCCTCGAATCAGAGAAATAGCCTAGCTCCAACAAAGGCAGCGTGCTCCAGCGAGAACAAATGAGGCAGCAAGCTCTGATCAACAGTGGCGCAGCTCCAGTGAAGCAATATTCCAGCGGAATGACAACCATCATGAAACCGAAGAAACGTCGAGATCTCATGGGACTTCACATTTTCGATCAGGTATTATTATTTAAAATTTATGTGAACTTCATTGTTTAATTTTTACTAAGATCTGTGGCTAACCCTTGATTTCTGGATTGTGATTTCTTGATTATTGTGGAATTGCTACTAATCCCTCTGTTTTCTCAATATATAATTGTGAAATATCCATGTCTATCTTTAAATATGCATGCTATCATTTTGATTACTTTGTTAATATGGATACTTACTTGTCACCCCTTTAATTGTCTCTCATCATTAGTACTTTGTATACGTTTAAATATGGTCTTTATTGGCTAGTTGGTTATAACGTGTGATTTTGGATTGATTGTAAAGCTTGATTTTAGCATGACCAATTGATAAGATTATTCTAGTATTGGATATGTGAATTGATTCCTCTTTGCTTATAAGTCCTACCATATCTATATTTCGTACCAATTTCTGATTTATATGTTTATATTAAATTATTATAATATGTGAGCATGAATCTGATTGTAATTCCCCCTTGAATAATTATGTGTATTTGTTTGACTATATCAATTTACTGTCTCAAATTATTCTCTTTGCTTGTTTTACCTTTCTATCACTATGGTTAATTGATTTTCTCTACCTTAATTAAAATAGGCCTAATTTCTTACATGTTTATATTTGGTGAAAAATAAATAAATTGGGTTTGGCTTCCTCCTGAATAAGGAAAATATGTTCTAATTGAATCTTCCTTATTTCTTTTCCTTTAATGCCAACTCCTTCCCACTATCTAAGAAGACCCCCTCTCATTATTTTCCTCACGGTTTAAACATTTTAACAATTAGCAAAAACACCCTCTACTCTTTGAAAGAAAAGAAGAATTCTGGTGCTTTGTGAGTATGCCTTCTTGCTGTGTTGCTGTTTTGGGGGAAATATTTCTGTTCAAAAACTCATTGCTAATAAAAGGAAAGTATTTGGGTTAGTTTTCTTATCCCTTCTTGCTTTGTGCAATTTTATATTCTCCATAACTTGTTTGAATTTTTGTATGTCTGTTTGCCGCCTGTGTATATGAACTAATTAAATATTATGTGCATATAATTAGTTTTATCACCTCGCTATATTAGACCACTTTTTATGTTTTATTACTTATCCGTATTCTTTCATTGCTTTAACATGGTTGTGAACGTAAAGGTTCAAGATGTTGAAGATTCGCCTAGGAGGGGATTTTGGACGGGGCTAATATTTTTTAAATGTATATTTAATTCTGTATATCGTATTCATTTATTCTTTATTTTAGCTAGTAATAGTTTGTATAACTCTAACACTCTCTATATATGATATGATTTGGAAATCTCTTAAGGGGAAGAGATATACGTGCTAGATGTTTTCTTCTTTTATTTTATTTTTATTACTTGTGAATGTTACAGACAATCTTATGAACATGTTACAATATCTCCTAAATAATCGATCTAAAATTAAATATCTATTCGTCTATACTTCGTTTTAATATGAAGTCAGTCAACATGTAATAAAATAATTTAGGCCCTGCTAAAATTTGAAAAACGTGCTTATGTGATAATATTCATGCTATTCTATGTAGAAATTTGTGCCTATAATCTAATACATATTTACAACATGCTTAACTAATCATATTTAGTAACTAAAGTATGTAATTAGTTTTAAAATAATTAGACTCTAATAACTTTTGCATGTTAAAATTAGATTGTAATTATTTTATTGTATGTTAATAACTTTTCAGCATGTCTTATCACTTAGAAGCCATGTCTATAGGATTTAATAATTAAGTTCGATATGTTGATTAATTTTATGTCTTAAAAGTTTTGTTATAGAACTCATGCCTATAGGATTTCAATTAATTTAATTTGTATCTGGGCTGGAAAATATATTTGAAGGCTTACACTAAATTGCTAGTTTTATATTATATATGGGTTAGAAATCATGTTTAAGACCTGGTCTGTTTTCAGCATATCAATTTTTTTCAGTATGTCAAGTATCATCATGTGTTAAATAACTTTTCAACATGCTTATGCTTAGAAACCATGCCAGACTTAACAAGATTAATATGTCAACCAATCAGATTAAATAATTCTTGCATGCTAATAACTGAAACAATTCAATTTATACATACTTTTCTGCCCACTGTTAAACAAATTCTATGACATAATTATTTACTGCCACTTAAAAAAAAAACGAATTATTCTCTGCATGCCACAATTTAAAATCTTCCCTATTTAGATAAATTGTCAAATTAAGTTTAGCTCTGCTTTTAATATTATGCATGTATTATGACTGTTTTAAATACTTGATGTCCTGATTAAATTCTGCCAAAAAATAAATTCAGCATTCTGAATAATGTTTTGCTACTTAAAAGTAACTAATAAATCAGTGTTTGCATGCTATTTGAAACTGCCCTATTTTAGATTAATTATTAATTAAATCAGTCTTTGACCATTATAATATTTTATCTGTTTTAATATTAGTTTGATACTTGTTAATGTATTTGTATGCTCACACACCTAACATGAGACCTTTCATTTTTACTTGGGTTTGGAAGCATGTTAATTAAAACTTAGAGGCCAATTTGAGATTTATGTGCTAAATCCTCGTTCAATATGTTTTGCTTGACGTTTATGTGGGTCTAATTAAGAAATTTATATTTTATTTTAGTCTAAACCCACCCTAATAGAAGTTCATTGCCTCTTGGACATTAAGTGGGTGAGTTAGACACCTTCTAGGACGTTATGCATGCGAAAGGTGGGGTAGGGGTAGATAAGCCCTTTATTGGAGATAATGAAAATTGACTCGAGCAGAAAACCTTGATTTGTCTTGGCACACCGAATAAGTCGAGCGCTGATCCAAAAAGGGGCAATTTAAATTAGGTTTTTTTTCATGTTTTCTTTTCTTTATATTTTGTTGTGTGTATTTATTTGGGGTAGTTTTAAAATTAAAAAAGATATATTTTTGCCCATTTACTTGCGTATATTTTGTCTTCTTACTTATCTTCTTTAATTGTTTTAATTGTTTCGTGTTTAATATTTGTTTAATGTTATGTATATTATCACCTAGTTGAATACTTAATTAATTAATAAATAAGTAAATAGAGACCTTAATTGCTACTTGTAACCCCACATAAATTATGAGATATGGTTGGGATCCACAATTGTGGATCTCGAGGGATGCTCAACACCTTTCTATTGATGACAAACATCTACCTGACAAATCTCCATAGAAAGCCTTAGACAAGGAGAGAAGAGAGATTTATCACGAAGATCCGTGTTCATAACCTACACAAATGTAGAAGCAAGGGGTGAGTACCAAACCATACAGTACTCAACAAGCTAACTCTAAAGCACAAGTGAAGCAAATAGAATACAGGCACTTCTATTACTCCAACTGAACCTCCACAATTACAAACATCATAAAACCAGTCTAACCTAACAACTCACAATTTAAATAACACATAACTCAATAACAACACTCCAACCATTACAAATCAACAATACAATGAATTAATTTCATTAATCACAATTACCACAAAAAAAAAAAAAAAAAAAAACTCATAAGTTTACTATGATATAAATATGCAATGCAGTGAAATGCAATCCCAAGTATGGAGGTGCATGTTTGACCTAGTGATATGCACCCAATGCATCTTAGTTTGGGACTCATGGGGGGACATATCTGTCCATGCATCTGTCGCGGGGCGTGACACGATCCTCGATAATAGAATATGTTCTAGCTTACGACTTGTTCCTCAAATCATAATATCCATCGCGGTGCGCGGCACATCACTCGAATCATAATATCCGTCGCGGCATGCGACACGCCCCTCAAAATTGTATATTCTCTTTAATTTCTTATTCTTCCTCAATTCACATAACATTTTTTACAACCATGTCTTAGAACCAATGCAAATGACATGTTCAAAAATAATGAGGAGATGACCAAATCCATATCAATGCCCAATTTTCAACAATATAATCGTGATAAAATGTCACCAATGAATCAATAAACCTTCTATATTATTCTCAACACATCACACATCAAAATACAATCAAGTTGCCTTTTATTAATATTTTTCATCATTAGGATCATTCAATATGAATAAGTCAACCAATCAACAAGTTCCATTACTCCCTATCACATACAACAAGGAAATACATAATTATTATTACTATTACTATTGTCGTCATCGTCGTCGTTGTTGTTGTTATTATTGTTATTGTAGTTGGTTATTGTTATTGTTATTATTGTTATTGTTGTTGTTATTGTTGTTGTTGTTGTTGATGATGCTGTTGTTGTTGTTGTTGCTGTTGTTGTTGTTGATGTTGTTGTTGTTGTTGTTGTTGTTGTTGCTGGTGTTGTTGTTGTTGCTGTTGCTGTTGTTGTTGCTATTGTTGTTGCTGTTGCTACTGCTGCTGTTGTTGCTGTTGATAGGTCAAGTGATATAAGGTATTAAATAAAGGAAAAATGTTTGAAATATATCCGAACATTGAACGAAATTGTTGTAACAATCCCAAACTTTGGGTTGAACCTATTACCCTCTGTACTATTTAATAGTGCATTTTAAAGATATATAGGTGCCCACGTGAACATCATAAATATTACATCATTTTAAATAGTAACTTGTCCAACTGGACACTTTTATATCTTTAAAATATACTATTAAAATAGTGCAGGGGGTAATAGGTCGTGCCCAAAGTTTGAAGTTATTTCAGCAATTTCGATCAAAGTTTGGATATATTTTAGACCTTTTTCCCTTAAATAAATTATAGAGTTATTCCATTCATCACTGTCGCGCCCCATTTTTCTCAAAACGGGTTTTGGTGCACGACCTAACAACTCTTTTGGGTTTTGGGTGATTGAAGAGTCGCCACCTAACGAATTAAGGTGCGTTAGGGCACCTATCTAACCTAACTAAGTCTAGCTAAGGTCAACGAACTAGAGATCGGGTAATGGTTCAAGTTACCTCGAGGGGAAGGTGTTAGGCATCCCTCGAGGTCAACAAATGTGGGTCCCGATCGTATCTCATACAAATATATAGGGGTTACAAATAGCAATTAAGGTCACTTCATTATTTATTATTTAATTAAATATGCGAACTAGGTGATAACAATACATAAACAATTAAGATTACTTTACTAATTTTAATTAATTAGCTAAGCATGCAAGACTACGTGATAACATAATAACAAATAAATATTAAACAATTAACAAAGAGACAAGCGAGTAGACAGAAATTACACAAGTAAATAGGATAACAAATTTTATATTTTTTATTTAAGCTACCCCAAATAAATATAATATAAACACATAAAGGGATAAAAGGGGAAGGGAAACTCTAAAGGACTTTACAGATCAACACTCGACTTTTATTTATTTTTGATAGGCTTTCGTGTAGGGACGGACCAAGATTTGTCGTTTTAAGCCTGAGTCGATGTCATCATATCCGTAGGGCCTAAACTAGCCCTACCCCACCACCGTATGCTTTTCGTCCTAAAAGGTGCCTAGTGCCCCCACTTAATGTCCAAGAGGCATTGAACTACTATTGGAACGGTTTTAGACAAATAAATATCCTAATAGGCCCACCTAGACACCAAGCAAAACACATTATACAACAATTAGCACTTACAATCTCAAGTTGCCCTCTAAATTTAATTATTAGCATGTTAACAAACACACATAATTAGTGAAAGGTTTCATGCTAGGAGTGTGTACGTAATTAGCAAGTATTAAAATAACACTTAGAAAAGGCAGATAATAGCGACATAACATATTGTATTAATTCATTTTTAAAATAGAGTAGAAAAGCGGTCACATATGCAGAAATATTTAGGACAGCAGCAGATTCAATATTTTTTTAGAAAAAAAAAATGGCAAAAACAGGACAGACTATTTGCAACTTTTAAACAATGTCAATTAGTTGCAGATTAAATTTATTAAATTTATTTATTATATATTTTTTTAAAACACTAGCAATGCGAAAGGAGTCATGCAAGATAATTTTATTCTGTTATGACATGCTGGTAATAGTGGCTGACTTAATTTAAATGGCCGAAAATTCATATAGCATAAATTGTTAACAGTGAGCAAAAATATGCAGCAAATTACTTTAGTTATTTAACATGCTGAAAAAATTATATACTTTTTATTTATTTAACGCCCATTAATTAATGCAGCAGTTAATCATAAACCCTAAGGCATGATTTCTAACTCAAAAGTCATTTGAAATCTATATGCATAATTTCTACACCCAGATAATATATTAAGAATTATGTAACTCCTATAGGCGTGGTATCTAAATGTGCACATGCTAGCTTAATTTTAACAGACATATGCTAATAAAATCTTATTAAATGAATTAACTATGGTATGACAAAAAAGTATTTAGTTACATTACCCGATTAATATGCAAAGCTATTAGGGACTGATTGATTAGGCTAATAAATTGACTAAATTCTATATGAGCATGATACGATAGAAACAAACTAATGTGAACCAATAATCGAAATAACATTACTCAATCTTAACTTATATTACAAAGGAGTGGGTTGGGTGAAACAAAACAAGAAATAAACATAGTTAGTTTTATTGTTAAAATTAAGGATATGGTCATGTAAATCAACTAAATGCATTCCCATGGACAATTAAAGTCTAAACACACGATCAAATATTTAAACAAGATTCAATATAAGATTAATGACAATAGTAGTTTTATTTTTTTAGTTAGATCTAGAGCGATGTTATTAAAATACGAACTATCACATAATCAAAATCCTATAAGCATGCTTTTTTAAAAAAAAAAAAGTTATGATAAAATAAACAAGTAGCACGTAATCCCCTCCCCCCTTAGACGATCCCCCAAATATATATATATATATATATATATATATATATATATATATATATATATATATATATATATAGAGAGAGAGAGAGAGAGAGAGAGAGAGAGAGAGAGTGTGTTACTACAAAATTATTACAATACCAAATAAAATAGTACAAATATAAACACGAATGAAAACTAAATCTCGTTCGAAAGACCCATCCCTGGTGATTCTTCGAACTTGAAATCAAGTCCAAACCTGCTAAAGCGATACACGGACAAATATTTATGGCATACCGCAAAATAATATAATAAAACAATAGCACTAAACGGGAAGATTCAACAATGCACATGTTTATTTTATACACTTTTAGCAAAACAAGCATTTAGACAAATAAAGCGTAACGACAAATATAATATCACACGGAGCGGCGAGAGAGTGAGAACTAACTCGAATATTTCCTTTTATTTATCAATGTCCATTTTGGACTTATGCATACCAATAAGTTACTAAAGATGCACGAATTAAATACATGTGTGAAAGGCACTAACCGGTTAAGCAATAAAATAATAATCAGCAATGAAGACAAGTTGATTCCACACCGAGCGGATCTGCAGCGATCCGTTTTGTACGAAATCCCAAGAATTCGAGCCTCGCCTAAGCTAATGTTGTTGTTTGCTAGCCTCATTTGCCTCGCCTGGTTGCTGGTGGTCCTGCGAAAAAGTGAAGAAAAGAAAAGGGGAAAGGAGAGAGGGAGGAGGAAGGAGGCAGCGCTGGCTTGGGGTTTTGGTTTGGGTCTGCTGTCGGTTCTCGCCATTCGCTGCTGGCGGCGTCGTCCGGATTCCGCTGCTAGACAGAGAGAAGAGAAGGGAAGAGGCGGCGGTCTTTGAGAGAGGAGATGGAAGCGTGAAAAATGAAGGAGAGATTAGGTTTTAGGGTATAAAAAAAAGGAAGATAGGAGGATTCATCTTGACTGTAGGATTAATTTGAATGAATGGCTGGGATCAAATCTAGGATTTAAGCTAAAAGACGAATGGTTGGGATTCAATTGAAAAATCTGGAAATTGGAATGGAACTGGAAATTGGATTGGAATGGCCAAAATTGAAATAAAAATTGGCTAGAATTGACATAAAAATGACTATAATTGAAATAAAATCAGAATTGAATGGGCTAGAATCAAAAGAAATTGGAATAAAATAGGCTACAGATTTAAATAATTTAAAGAAATGCTATCCAGTTAAAATACCACCAATATTAAAATATTTTATATAATTAAAATCACTTAAAATTTTAAAACATTTGAAATAAAATAATTATTTTGAGTTTTACTAAAAATATTTGTGATAATTTTATTAAGCATGCATACTAAAATATATAATTTTTAGACAAAAATTGATTAAAATCTTAAATTCGAAATATATTTTAAAATACGTATTTAATTGAATAGCAATTTCAAAAAAAAAAAGGTTATAGGTCGGTCAAAATTGGGTGTCAATAGCTGCCCCTTGGTTGCTTGGGAATGAAGGATGAATTGTCGAGCAACCAACGTTGACTTAGTAGCCTAGTTTGTCCGACCGATGAAAGATGTCGGTGGGATTAGTTGAAATAATAAAAGGTTGGAAAAGGGTACGACTGAGGCTTTGGTATTAAGCCGCCTACATATCTCTAGTTATATGAGAATCAGGTTATGTGTAGTTCTAGATTCAAGAGCGGACAAAACTCCTAAAGATTGAAAGAGCGGTACAGTATTCGAACGAGAACGATATTGGCTTGAATGGATAGAATTAGAGTAGCGAGAAAGGCATGACAGGGAGACTTCCAGCTTAAGGGCGGAGTAATAGAAGTAGCAAAGCATTAAGAGGGCCATCAATGCGATAGATATCAAGGCAATCGTAGTTGAGAGGGCAATAATCCTATCTGTAAAATGTCAGTCTCTGCAAATTTGTAGCTTGTAAAGAAAGATTAGAGCATACATATCAAATAAACAGTGAACATGATGCAATTTCCATATCGACCATGATGCTTGCCTTAAGACTATGAAAATGATGTCTTAGGCTATGATGTCTAGGGCCATGATACATAAAAAATATATCCTCAGGTCATGAAAATGTGTCTGCGGGCCATGAAAAATGATGTCTTTAGACTATGACACCTTTGAATTATGATAAGCGGAAAGTAAATCTTTAGGCCATGATATGATATCCGCAGGCCATGAAAATGATGCCTTTAGACCATGATGCCTTAGGAATATAAGTAATGAGTAAAGAAGCGTATCTGTAATCCGGGCATCTGTTGATACTCGCGACTTGATTTGAACATGTTCGGGCACATGCAATCCTCGGACTCATGCAATATTGAGCACAATGCAATTCTCGGACACACATGCAATAATGCAATTCTCAGGCACTATGCAATATCAAGCACATGCAATTCTCGAGCACAATGCAATAGCGGGCACATGCAATAATGCAATTCTCAGGCTCAATGCGATTCTTGGGCACATGCAATAATGCAATTCTTGGGCTCAATGCGATTCTCGGGAACATGCAATTTGGGCACAATGCAATCTTCGGGCACATGCGATATCGGGCATAATGCAATTCTCGAGCACAAATACAATCTCGGGCACATGCAATAATGCAATTCTTGGGCAAATTGCGGTCTTCGAGCACATAAAAAATGTAATTCTCGAGCTCAATGTGATTCTCGGGCACATGCAATTCGGGCATAATGCAATCTTCGGGCATAAATGCAATCTCAAGCTTATGCAATTTTCGGGCACAATGCAATAGTTGACTTGAGGGCATAAAGTAGCTTGGACCTTTGCCTTGTTAGAAGGGTTGAGTGCCATTTATTAGAGACTTTTGAACTAGGAGTATTGTAGCTTCATCTCCCGTCCTATAGTAGTAAGAGGGTGCCATGGAATGACGATTGTTCAGGATTGATATGAAGTAGCTTGATCCCTCCGTTGGATTGAAAAGATGGGGTATTGTTGATTAGCGATTTGTCGAGCTCAATATAATGGTCATTCAAGCGATGTTAAAGCTGCTTCTTGTGTAAGTACTTGTCTTTCTGTATTCAAAGAAAATTTGTG
This sequence comes from Solanum bulbocastanum, assembly GCA_037074985.1. Lineage (NCBI taxonomy): Eukaryota > Viridiplantae > Streptophyta > Magnoliopsida > Solanales > Solanaceae > Solanum > Solanum bulbocastanum. The sequence continues at coordinate 7,719,840 of CM073604.1, forward strand.
AGTTTATAATTGGGGGTGGTTGATCTGTTCCAACCGGTGTGCTCCCTTTGACTTGGCATCCAGACCTTTTCGGGCATTTGCTTTGTAAAAAGAAAGAGGGAGAGTTTTTTTTTTTTTTTTTTTTGAAAAAGCTTTTGAAAATATTAATTTTAAAAATAGTGTCGAATCCTTGACCATGGCATAGTTTTAGACTTTACAACATCTGACTCAGCAGCGTTCAAGATTTCAGTTTCAGTAGCATTTCTGTCATTCTGATCTTTGTCGTAGATTGTAGCTTGATTGTTGTGAATTTTTGAGACCTTCACAAAAATTCTGCCCCAGTCTTGATTTGTGCAGAAAATGCTCGTTGAAAGAATTTTTGAGACCCCTTCAAAAATTCTGCCCCAGTTACGTAGTCAAAAGGGGAAAAGGAATTTTTATTATGATGATATCGAACTCCATAGGAGCTCCTACATATCCCCTCTTAAACGGAAATCAGATCTGACGTAGTTCCAAATAAAAAGAGCACATAACAAACTTAGATGTAATATCTCTTCACAGCATCTGAATTGATAGGTTTGGGCCAAATTTCTCCATCCATTTCTGCAAGTATGAGAGCTCCTCCTGTCAATACCCGAAAGACTATGTATGGACCTTACCAGTTTGGTGAGAATTTACTCTTTGTTTCATCCTGATTTGGGAAGATCCACTTGAGAACCAGTTGCCCAGGTGAGAAATATATGGGTCTAATCTTCTTGTTGAAAGCTCTGGCCATTCTATTTTGATGGAGTTGACCATGACAAACGGCGTTAATCCTTCTTCCATCTATTAGTGCCAGATTCTCCGACCGAACCTGTATCCATTCAGCATCACTCAACTTTGCTTCCTGAATAATCCTTAGAGAGGGTATCTCTACTTTAGCGGGTATCACAACTTCATTACCATATACCAGAAAATAAGGTGTGGTCCCAGTAGAAGTTCTAATGGTGGTGCGATATCCCAATAATGCAAAAGGTAGCTTCTCATGCCAATGTTTGTAGTTATCAATCATCTTGCGTAATATCCTCTTGATGTTCTTATTTGCAGCCTCGACCACTCCATTCATTTGTGGTCTGTATGTTGTAGAATTTCGATGGTTGATCTTGAACTTCTCACACATTGACCTCATCAAATTGCTATTTAGGTTGGTTCCGTTATTAGTGATGATTGACTCAGGAATCCCAAACCTACAGATGATATTATTTTTGACAAAGTCATCCACAACCTTCTTTGTCACTGATTTATGAGAGGTGGCTTCTACCCATTTGGTGAAGTAGTCGATTGCAACCAGAATGAATCTATGTCCATTGGATGCTGTTGGCTCGATGGGACCAAAGACGTCCATGCCCCAAGCTGCAAAGGACCAAGGTGAACTAGTAACATGGAGTTCGTTGGGAGGAACTCGAATCATAGCTGCATGAGTCTGACATCGGTGGCATTTCTAAACATATCGAATACAATCTGACTCCATAGTTAACCAAAAATACCTTGACCTTCAAATCTTCTTTGGCAAAGTAAACCGTTCATGTGAGGACTACATGTTCCTGCATGTATCTCTTCAATCAATCTGCTAGCTTTTCCAGCTTCGACACACCTTAGCAACCCCAAGTCAGGCGTCCTCCTATAAAGGATTTCTTCACTAAGGAAGAATTGGTTTGCAAACATCCGGATTGTACGCTTTTGCACACTTGTTGCCTCTTCTGTATACTCATCATTCTTTAAAGACTCTCGTATGTCATTGTACCAAGGCTTTTCGTCAAGCTCTTCCTCAACATGGAAGCAGTATGTTGGTTACTCATATATATGGATACAGATAGGATCAATGTAATTATGGTCAGGATGTTGAATCATGAATGACGAAGTGGCTAATACATCTGCAAATTCATTTTGGATCCTTGGCACATGTTTGAATTCTACCTTGATGAACCTTTTGTACAACCTATGCACGCACTCCAAATATGGTAACAACTTTCGATTTCTGGTAGACCACTTGCCTAGAACCTGATGAATCAATAGATCTGAATCTCTTATTATTAGCATTTCCTTGACATCAAAATCATTAGTACATTGTAGCCCTAGTATGCAAGCTTCGTATTCGGCCATATTATTTGAACAAAGAAACCTGAGCTTTGCTGATATCGAATAGTGCTGCCCAATTGGTGAAATCAGAACAACTCCAAGGCCAGATCCACTCAAATTCTTAGCTCTATTAAAGAACATCCTCCAACCATCATATTCTTAAGAAATATCTTCCCCTATGAAAGCTACTTCTTCATCCGGGAAGTAAGTCTTTAATGGTCTATAATCATCATCTATGGGGTTTTTCGCCATATGATCCGCTAATGCCTGGGCCTTCACTAATTTTTGTATGACATATACTATGTCAAACTCACTCAGTAACATCTACCATTTAGCTAGACATGGGCTTTTAAAGATATACTTCAGAGGATCCATTCTTGAAATCAGATAAGTAGTGTGCGACGAGAGGTAGTGTCGCAGCTTCTGGGCGACCCAAGTTAAAGCACAACAGGTATGCTCTAATAAAGAGTATCGAGCTTTATATGACGTAAACTTCTTGCTCATGTAATATACTGATTTCTCCTTCTTCCCTGTTTCAGCATGCTGCCCCAGAATGCAACTGAAAGCATTATCCAACACCGATATATATAACAACAGTGGTCTACCAGATTCTGGTGGAACCAACACAGGAGGATTGGATAAGTAATCTTTGATCTGGTCAAATGCTTGTTGACAATCGTCTGTCCATTTTACCGCAGCATCCTTCTTCAATAGCTTGAAAATAGGCTCGCAATAACAATAGATTGGGCTATGAAATGACTGATGTAATTAAGAAAACTCATTAGCTCCTTCTTACTCTTCGGCGGAGGTAGATCACGAATGGCCTTGATTTTTGATGGATCCAATTCAAAACCCCAGCGGCTGACAATGAAACCCAGAAGCTTTCCAGCAGGAACCCCAAAGACATACTATGCAGGATTCAACTTCAAGTTATACTTGCGTAATCTGGCAAAGAGTTTTCACAGATCAACTAGATGATTTGAACCTTTCTTTGATTTAATGATGATGTCATCCATATAAACTTCAATTTCCTTGTGGATCATGTTCTGAAACAAGGCAGTCATTGCCCTCATATATGTAGCCCCAACATTCTTCAACCCGAAAGGCATTACCTTGTAATGATAGACACCCCACGGTGTGATAAAAGCAGTCTTTTCAGCATCATCCTTGTGCATCTTAATTTGATGATAACCGGCGAAGCAATCCATGAATGATTGTGTTTCATGCTTGGCACAATTGTCAGAATGTATATGTTGGGCAATAGAAAATTATCCTCGGGACTAGCTTTGTTGAGATCCCGATAATCCATAGAAACTCTAAACTTCCCGTCTTTCTTTGGCACTGGAACGACATTTGCAAGCCAAGTTGGGTATTTCGTCACTCGAAGGATTCCAACATCTAATTGCTTCGATATTTCTTCTTTGATTTTCAAACTCAACTCAGGCATGTATTTTCATAGCTTCTGCTTCACTAGAGGGCAGACTGGATCAGTAGGCAACCGGTGAGCTACTATTGAGGTGCTTAGCCCTATCATGTCTGCATAGGACCAGGCGAAAATATCCTTATTCTCCATGAGGCACTCAATGTACTCTTTCTTGTCATCTTCCGTCATATGGATGCTTACTTGGGTCTCTTGTGTTACTTCCGAATTTCCCAGATTTACCACCTCTGTTTTTGCCAAATTTGGATTGGGCTTTTCCTCAAATTCTTCAACCTTTCTAATTAACTCTTCAGGGACCTCATTTTCCTCGACCTCTTCTAAATCATTAACGCTAAATTGTGCAGTCTCATTATATGCCATAGTATCAAATTCAACATTTTTATAACAGATTTTGCTGGAAAAATAATAAAACACCAATAAATATATGATATTAAATAGATGGGAAAAAAAACTTTAATGATTAAAACTCAAAAGTTTCAGAATACTAGCATTTGAAAACAATAACAGAGAACTGGAATTTAAAACTTGTTTATTGAAAACTTCAAAATTTGATAGAAAAATCTCCCAAGGCTACCCAGATGCCCGACGATGTCTGGATGGAGTTGAGGTCCATGTGTTGATGTTGATCTTCGATTCGTTGCTTCCTCTAGGGTCCCTTTTCTCCTCCTCGTTGATCACGACATTGCAGCCTTTTCCTTCCTCCTTGGTCAGAGACAACCCCTTCATGTCTTCCAAAAGCTTATCTATAATACCACCCATGAGACCTACTGATCGAAAGGATTGCTGCAACGGTGGTATTGGTTTCTTCAATGGATAGTAGTACCCATCTCTCGGTGGTTGCCAGTCAAGCCATTTCTCCGTAGTATATTTATATCCCAAGCCGAAAATGGTTGAATGCCGAACAGGCTGTATAGGTTCAACTATATCTTGCAGATTTGCTAAACCTTTCCCGAGCTCAAAACCAAACCAGGCCATCATGTCTATGATCTTCTGACTAAACCACGATCGCACTTCAATATTGCCAACAAGCTCAACTCTATGATACATTTCCCCGTCCAGATGACCCCTTTCTTCTATTGCATATACTGGATGTCCCTTTTTCCCATGGACTACGACCTCTTCATGATCTCATTCAAACTTCAAACATTGATGAGGAGTGGAGGGAACCGTTCCAACCATATGAATCCAAGGACGACCCAACAATAGGTTATACGAGGATGGAATGTCCAAGACTTGAAAGGTTATTGGGAAAGTCGCAGGACCAATGAGCATGTCCAGGGTTATCTCCCCAATGGTACCCCTCTGAGAGCCATCAAATGCTCTCACATTCATCTTTCAGGTCTGGATCTTTGCACTATCCACATCCAGTCTTGTCAACGTGCTCAAAGGGCAAATATTCAAACCATAACCTGAATCCACCAAAGCTTTGGTGATAACCTTGTCCTGATATTGAACTGAAATGTACAAAGCCATATTGTGGGTTGTTTCTTCCAGTGGCAACTCATCTTCGTGAAAGGTTATTCTGTATGCTTCAAAAACCTGCCCAACGATTTAGGCTACCTCTCCATGAGTGATGCTAGATGGAACATAGGCTTCACCCAAGATCTTCAAAAGAGCGTTCCGATGAGTTTCGAAAGACTGCAGCAACGACAGGATTGATATTTGGGATGGAGTTTTGCTCAATTGTTCAACAATAGAATACTCCTTAGTTTGCACCTTTTTCCAGATAATTTGGTCTTCAAGCTCTACAATTGGTGCCTTGGATTTGCTGGAACTTCCCTGAACCAACTTTTTGGAAGTGTAAATTCTTCCGGATCTAGTCACTTCTGCTGCAGTGTCTGCTTCTTCCACCTTTGTTTTTTCCTTTTTGTAGCTCCATGGAACAGCATGAGTATCATATTGGAAAGGGGGAGGTGCCCTACATACGGTAAATGGAGGCTTAGGTGTGGCAACCTCAACTTCAAAAGAAATATGCCTTTGCACTACAATTGGCGTATGGGTGGTAGTAGTCATTGCTTCTACTGGCTCAAAGGCCCAAATGGACTGTTCTCAATCTGAAGTATCATCAACTTCTACCATGTTGACTTGATGGTTGGGCAGAGGGTTATATACAACATTTGGTGTAGGATCCTTGAGCTGGATGACCTTTGTATCGATTAGCATCTGAACCTTATCTTTAAAGGCTCTGCAAACTTTAATAGTGTGACCCTTCATCCCAGAATGGTAGGCACAAACCTTGTTAGGGTCATACCATTTTGCACGGACATCCACAGGCAATGCAGGGACTGGGGTTACATAGCCAGCCTCTTTCAGTCTCTCATAAAGCTGGGCTATGGGTTCGGCCAAAGGGGTATAATTCTTTGTAGGTTTTTTTTCATATGGAGGTCTATTTCGGTATTTCGGAGTTTGAGTTGGTGGTGGAGTTTGGAAATATGTTGGTTGGGCATTATAGACTAGATATGAAACTTGTTGATATTGAGGAGGGGCATTTTGGTAATATACTGGCATGGGATGGAGAGATATAGGTGGTGGAGTTAAGAGATATGGAGTTTGAGGATATGGAGATGGAGGTGGAGTTGTTGATTGGTATTTATAAGGGGTTCTAGTTCCCTGAGCCATCATGATTGAACCTGTCTTCTTTCGATTTTCTGACATCCCACCTAATTGCATAGCTTTGTTTGTAGCTTGAAGGGTCTCTAGGTTGATGATAGTCCCATTTTTTATGCCCTCTTCAATCTTTTCGCCTAATTTGAGGATTTCAGCAAAACTCTTCTCGGCTACAGCATCATCCTATCATAATATTGTGGCTCTTGGGCACAGATGAAATAGTCTTCCATTTGAGATTTCTCCATGGGAGGTCTGGCTCTGGCCGCCTCTGACCTCCATCTTATGGCGTACACCCTAAAGGATTCACTGGGCTTCTTCCTCAGGTTTTGGATGTAAAACCAATCAGGTGCATTTTCTATGTTAAATCCAAACCTGTTTATGAAGTCTGTTGCCATGTCCACCCACTCAACCCATTTCCGAGGATCTTGTTCAATATACCATGATAGAGCCTCTCCAGTGAGACTCCTCATAAACAGCTTCATGAGTATCCTCTCATCTCTTCTAATCCCTACAAGCTTGTCACATTACATTCGCAGGTGAGCTTTGGGATCTCCCATCCCATTAAACATTTCGAACTTTGGAAGCTTGTATCCTTCAGGCAATTCTATGTCGGGGTGCATACACAAATTCTCGTAGTTCAAACCTCCTAACCTCCTGCTTCCATCCACATGTTGTACCCTGTTGGCCAAGCTATCTAGTCTCTCGGTAAGGTTTTTAATCAGAATGTCCTTTTGGGAGGACTCTGATTCATGGTAGTTATGAGTCATGGAAGCGGTTTCCATATATATGGGGTTGAGATTATTGTTTCCCTGAGTATATGAAGGGTTTGCATTTGGAATTAGTTCTGGGATGGTTGGCTTTGTTTGTTGGTGGTAATGGTAAAAAGGGATTTGAGTATTTTGGGTATGAGGTGGTGGGAATATATTTGGATAAGTTGGTTCAGGTCAGGATATATTGATTGGAGAATTGTTTGGTAAAGTTGTTTGGTTAGAGTGAGGAGGATTGTCTATATTTTCACCGAAATGGGTTCCGAGAGTAATAGACAACTTGGCCAAATCACGCATATGCGCCACTTCTTCTTCCAATTCCAAAATCTTGTGCTCAAGTCTATGGACAAGATCATTCTAAAGTTGCTCTCCCTCAGAATTTCTCCTCTTTCGTTGCTGCTGTTGTTGTCGACCATTTTACCCTTGTTTTAGTAGTTTGTTCTCTGAAGAGAAGGAGAAGGGGGGGGGGGGTACCTTTTGATCGTGTGTGTGCTAGGGTGAAGAATAGATCAACCTTAGGAATGGGAAAAACAAAACAATCAACAGAAAACAGTGTTAGGAGGTTAGAGTAAATAAGAATAATAACACATTGTTTGAAATAAATGCCCTAAATGCAGAAGGACCTCGTTGAGCCAAAGGTAGGCCTAAGACAACATATAAGTGATGCACCATGATTAATTTAAGCCTTATTTGCCAATTGGAGTTTAGAGTTGGAGAAAAAAAAAACTTCATATATTATAAAATTCGAACAATACATCATAATTGAAAAACATAATTGAAATAAACTAGGGGAAAAAGGGTAACATGAGGGAAATCATCCTAAAATAGAACTTTAAATAGGTTGGTCTCCAAAGTTGGGCGCGATCTGTTGCCTCATTTTCGGAGTGTTCTCATAGTTGTTGTTGAGGAGGTTGCGAGCCCATCTTCTTTCTCTTTCATCCCCAAAGCCTGGAATGCCCTCCTCGCTCAAATCTGCATGCTCCGCATCTTCCAAAAGCCATACATAATACTTAGGTGTGCAGAAGGGTCGATGCTCTTGAACATCGATAGTCACTACTCTTTCCCACCTTTGCAGTATGGTAACTACTTGTGGAATTTCTGTCCCAAAGTCATATCCATAGTGGCTCATATGGGATCGCAAAGGTATCATCTGTGTTTGTCCAAACTGTTGGAGAACTCAGAGTGGTGCGTATGGTTGTACGCCATTTAAACCAATAAGCTTGATGAAGTAGAGCTCATTACCCCTTATAATGGCACGATGAGGCTTTAACCAGTAATACTTCCATTGAATTTGGGTGGCTAAACGTTCTCTCAAGTACACAAACCAGTCCTCCGTCCTTATAGGGGAAACAAAATATTTCATCCTTGAAGCATGATTGATGATCTTATTCCCCATACTCCCTCTATTGATGTCTACCATATTAGCCCTTCGGTAGAAGTGTTCCACAGCCCAGAGTTGCAGTAAGAAGTTACACCCCTCGAAATATCTTTTGCCTCTAGTACACTTAGTCAGTGCCTTTATGATTTCTACCAGTATCATGGGAACTATGGTCTTTCCACCTCGAGCCAACATTCGGACCACATAACTTAGGCTAGTGTGAATTCTTCCCTTTTCCATAGGGAAAACTAATGAGCCTAAGAGTGCGACAACGAATGCATTAAGACAGTATCTCTCCCATTTTACCGGGGAACAAGCAAATTTTCTATGAAAGTTTTCATGGCCTTCTTTGTCTCCAAAACATAAGTTAGGAACTCTAAAGAAATCCATCCATCGTTTAGAAAAAACAAATTCGAATTATGACGCATGCCCATTTGCTTCAAAAAGGACCTTGGTGTTGGCTTGTGCGGCACAATCATTTCATGCTCTTTGTAAGGTAGACCAAGAAACCCACTAATCTCTTCAATCGTCGGGGTTAGTTCAAAGTCTCTAAACTTGAAAACTAATCTCTTGGAGTCCCAAAACTTTAATAGTGCTTTGATCAAGTGACGATCTGACTCGACAGAGATTAAAGTAGTAAGGCCACCTAGTAGTTCATTTGCTTCTAACTCTCGATTCCTCTTAATATCCCTCCACCAGACCTTCAGGGTAGGATTCACTTTGACCACCATTTGTGTGTTGGGGAAGTGAGGATAGGCCATGACTCTGCAAAATAACATACAAATTCTAAACTCCATTTTGGTAAATTTGGCTTAATTTAATTATTATGACTACGTTGACACATAGTTATGCAATTTGTCTAAAGGGTGTTGGGGCCCTTTAGATGATAAGGTGGCTACTAATCATGCGGATTGACACCGAGTCAAACCGCCTAGGGCTTATGCAGTATGTATGACCTAAATAAGATTTTCTAAGAGTTGGCTTGGCACGAACTTGAAAGGGAATTCTATGCGAGAAGACTCGTGGTTTTTCGATAATAAAACTATCCGTTCCGCACATGCATATGCCGACTCTCTATAATTAGGTGTTTGAAAAAGATTGGAGTAGTTGTGAGAGGTGCAAAGGCACAAAATCACGGTAACAAAAATAAATAAATAAAAAAAAGGAAGAGGGTCCCAATTGGGGGAAGTATGAGCGGAATAACAGTTTATCAAAGCAGTAAACATTTAGCATGTAGTTTGAAAACTGTAACACATAAACAGTTTTAAGGAAAGCGATAAATAAATAAATACATAAATATAAATAAACAAGAATCACACAAATAAGGAAAAGGGATAAGGGCGAAACATGGAAATAAACAAATAAGGAAGTGGGAAAGGGACTAAACATAAAAATAAATCTATATAAGGAAAACAAATAAACATGAAAATCAAATAACAACTAACATGGTAAAAATCAAATAAACAATGAAGTAACCTAAAAATACCCACATAAAACACGAAACACGTAATGGTTAGAACCTAAATCTCCAGCAGAGTCGCCATTCTATCGCGCCCATTTTTCTTAAAATGGGTTTTGGTGCACGACCTAACAACTCTTTTGGGTTTTGGGTGATTGAAGAGTCGCCACCTAACGAATTAAGGTGCATTAGAGCACCTATCTAACCTAACTAAGTCTAGCTAAGGTCAACGAACCAGAAATCAGGTAAGGGTTCAAGTTACCTCGAGGGGAAGGTGTTAGGCATCCCTTGAGGTCCACAAATGTAGGTCCCGGCCGTATTTCATGCAAATATATGGGGGTTACAAATAGCAATTAAGGTCACTTCATTATTTATTATTTAATTAAATATGCGAACTAGGTGTAACAATACATAAACAGTTAAGATTACTTTACTAATTTTAATTAATTAGCTAAGCATGCAAGACTACGTAATAACATAATAACATAATAACAAATAAATATTAAACAATTAATAAAGAAACAATCGAGGAGACAGAAATTACACAAGTAAATAGGATAACAAATTTTATATTTTTTATTTAAGCTACCCCAAATAAAGATAATATAAACACATAAAGAGATTAAAGGGGAAGGGAGACTTTGAAGGACATTACGGATCAGCACTCAACTTTTATTTATTTTCGATAGGCTTCCGTGTAGGGACAGACAAAACCAAGGTTTGTCGTTTTAAGCCTGAGTCGATGTCATCATATCCGTAGGGCCTAAACTACCCCTACCCCACCACTGCATGATTTTCGTCCTATAAGGTGCCTAGCACCCCCGCTTAATGTCCAAGAGACATTGAACTACTATTGAAACGGTTTTAGACAAATAAATATCCTAATAGGCCCACCTAGACAACAAGCAAAACACATTAGACAACAATTAGCACTTACAATCTCAAATTGGCCTCTAAATTTAATAATTACCATGTTACCAAACACACATAATTAGTGAAAGGTTTCATGCTAGGTGTGTGTACGCAATTAGCAAGTATTAAAATAACACTTAGAAAAGGTAGATAATTGCGACATAACATATTGTATTAATTGATTTTTAAAATAGAGTAGAAAAGCGGTCACATATGCAGAAATATTTAGGACAGCAGCAGATTCAATATTTATTTAGAAAAAAAAAAACCGGCAAAAACAGGACAAACGATTTGCAACTTTTAAACAATGTCAATTAGTTGCAGATTAAATTTATTAAATTTATTTATTATATATTTTTTTTAAAACACTAGCAATGCGAAAGGAGTCATGCAAGATAATTTTATTCTGTTATGACATGCTGGTAATAGTGGCTGACTTAATTTAAATGGCCGAAAATTCATATAGCAGAAATTGTTAACAGTGAGCAAAAATATGCAGCAAATTACTTCAGTTATTTAACATGCTGAAAAAATTATATACTTTTTATTTATTTAACGCCCATTAATTAATGCAGCAGTTAATCATAAACCCTAAGACATAATTTCTATACCCAGATAATATATTAAGAATTATGTAACTCTTATGGGTTTGGTATCTAAATGTGCACATGCTAGCTTAATTTTAGCATACATAAGCTAATAAAATTTGATTAAATGAATTAACTATGGTATGACAAAAAAGTATTTAGTTACATTATCTGATTAATATGCAAAGCTATTAGGGACTGATTGATTAGGCTATAAATTGACTAAATTCTATATGAGCTTGATACGATAGAAACAAACTAATATGAACCAATTATTGAAATAACATTACTCAATCTTAACTTATATTACAAAGGAGTTGGTTGAGTGAAACAAAACAAGAAATAAACATAGTTAGTTTTATTGTTAAAATTAAGGATATGGTCATGTAAATCAACTAAATGCATTCCCATGGACAATTAAAGTCTAAACACACGATCAAATATTTAAACAGGATTCAATATAAGATTAATGACAGTAGTAGTTTTATTTTTTTAGTTAGATCTAGAGCAATGTTATTAAAATACGAACTATCACATAATCAAAATCCTATAAGCATGTTTTTTTTTAAAAAAAATAAGTTATGATAAAATAAACAAGTAGCACGTAATCCCCTCCCCCTTAGACGATCCCCCAAATATATATATTATATAGAGAGAGTGTTACTACAAAATTATTACAATACCAAATAAAATAATACAAATATAAACACGAATGAAAACAAAATCTCGTTTGAAAGACCCATCCCGGCGACTCTTCGAACTTGAAATCAAGTCCAAACCTGCTAAAGCGATACACAGACAAATATTTATGGCATACCACAAAATAATATAATAAAACAATAGCACTAAACGGGCAGATTCAACAATGCACATGTTTATTTTATATATTTTCAGCAAAACAAGCATTTAGACAAATAAAGTGTAACGACAAATATAATATCACATGGATCGGCAAGAGAGTGACAACTGGCCCGGATGCTTCCTTTTATTTATCAATGTCCATTTTGGACTTATGCATACGAATAAGTAACTAAAGATGCACGAATTAAATACATGTGTGAAAGACACTAACCGGTTAAGCAATAAAATAATAATCCGCAATGAAGACAAGTTGATTCCACACCGGGCGGATCTGCAGAGATCCGTTTTGTACGAAATCACAAGAATTCGAGCTTCGCCTAAGCTGATGTTGTATTTGCTGGCCTCATTGGCCTCGCCTGGTTGCTGGTGGTCCTGCGAAAAAGTGAAGAAAAGAAAAAGGGAAAGGAGAGAGGGAGGAGGAAGGAGGCGGCACTGGCTCGGGGTTTCGGATTAGGTCTGCTACTGGTTCTCGCCATTCGCTGCTGGCGGCATCGTCTGGATCTCGCTGCTGGATGGAGATGAGAGAAGGGAAGAGGTGGCGGTCTTTGAGAGAGGAGGTGGAACTGTATGATTAATTTGAATGAACGGCTGGGATTAAATCTAGAATTTAAGTTAAAAGACGGATGGTTGGGATTCAATTGAAAAATCTGGAAAATTGGATTGGAATGGCCAAAATTGAAATAAAAATTGGCTAGAATTGACATAAAAGTGACTATAATTGAAATAAAATCAGAATTGAATGGGCTAGAATCAAAAGAAATTGGAATAAAATAGGCAACAAATTTAAATAATTTAAAGAAATGCTATCCAATAAAAATACCACCAATGTTAAAATATTTTATAAAATAAAAATCACTTAAAATTTTAAAACATTTGAAATAAAATAATAAAATAATTATTTTTAGTTTTACTAAAAATATTTGCGATAATTTTATTAAGCATGCATACTAAAATATATAATTTTTAGACAAAAATCTTAAATTCGAAATATATTTTAAAATAGGTATTTAATTGAATAGCAATTTCAAAAAAAAAAAAAAAAAGTTATAGGTCGGTCAAAATTGGGTGTCAACAGTCACAAAATAAATTAATTATCTAAAAATTATCAGACACTTTATTTAACTATAGTTAAATGAATAGTTCAAGATTCCCATTTACAATTTACGGAAAAAGAATCTTTTATGAAAGAGAGAGGACTAGTTCTCAAAATGACTTAACGGGTCATTATAGGTCCGTAAACTAAACTTTAAGAATTTAAAAACAAGGAAAATTAGGTTCAAAATGAAAGAGAATTACATAAATGAAGCTACAATCAATATTAGAAAGTGAAAAGGAAGGAATAAACCTTCAAATTAATGAGATTGGTCGAGGTATGAGCACACTCACTAAGAAATGAGCTCCTTCAACAATAGTTTCTTTTGAAAGAATGAAGCAGAGAAAGAGAGATATAATCCCAACAATGGGTGCAAAAGCGGTCAAGTGGCCATTTAAGCGACCACTGGATAAATAGTTGATTGGCCGCTAAAGCGGATAAGCCTTAGATGGCCTCTACCGCTAAAGCGGTTCAGGGCCGCTTAAGCGCTTACTTCTAAAGCGGTCTTGATGCCTCTTAAGTGATCAAACCTAGGTGGTCTTGCATTGCTAAAGCGGCTACTACTTAATAGGCTTGGGCGCAACTAAAGAACTCACACCAGCATCTTTGGCATCAGCCAAACCTAAGGTGAAAACGTCTCCGAACGGGTCCTTGAGATTCATTCGGAACCCCATGAACGCAAACAAACTATGCTACCCTACCAAAATCAACATTTTGGACTCAATGAAATTGACAAAAGAACCAACAAATATTGTCTCGGTAGAATGTTGACCCAAGTCAACACTAGCACAAAATAACCAAAAACCAACAAAATGCAAAATGTCACAAACATATCCCGATCACCTTGGGATCTGAACCAAAGGTTGTTATAAACCAAAATCGATATTCTAAAGCTAACCATACTAACGAAATTCTCATTCAAGCATGTTTACAAAGAATGTTGTTTGAAGTCAAACGTTTGCCAATCTTTGCAACATTTCTTGTCTAACGACTCAAACTCACGCTGAAGGCCTTTTGACAATATAAAATCGATCATGCCTAGTCAAAAATGGACCTTCCAAAGCTAACAAAACTGTATAGAACTCTCATATGGTACTAAATTTTTTGGATGTTGATCAAAGTCAATTCTTTCAACCCAAAAGCTTCCCTAAAGAGAAAAACCCACTCAAATCTCTATCGACCACCTCTGGAAGCCTGCCACCCCTCACAACACGCCACAAACACTGAACAAAAGCTACAAAAAGGGCGAAAATAGAAAAATCACACAAAATCAAGAGAATTACCATGAGTGTCATTACAATTTTTGACACACTATTAATATATGCTAAGAATGTCGCAACAAATCCTAATAAAGAGATATCGAGTTTCTTGAGCTATGTGGATTTGAAAAGCTTGAAGGGGGTGAGTTCTTGTACTCGCAATGAGTTGAATTAGTTATCTTTTCAACATTATTTCATTCACAAAACCACAACGACAACAACAACAATAAAGCACATCGATGTCCACTTTTTCTCTTTGTAAGTACACAAGAATGCACCCACTTCAATCCTTTCAAATCCAGATAGTTCAAGAAATTTGATACCACCTCGCAGTTTGCCAACCCTATCTTGGTAAGCAATATTACTGATTCTAATTTTACACTATTTCTCCGTTTGTGGATTTGTCAAGACATTCTTAGCATAAGTTAGTTATGTGTTTGAAAGTTTTCTTGCCGTCATCATCCATGTGATTTTGTTTGATAGTCCCACTACAACATTTTTGCTTTTCAACCACCCTAAGAAAGTGTTGCCTAAACTGTCAAAAGGTGTGGTCTTTGATCAAAGACCACACTTGTTGACTTTAGACAACGTTTTTGCAGGGGTGGCCTAAAGAAGCATAACCTTTGACTTTAGGCTACACTTTTTAAGTGTTGCTTTAGTAGCTATGCTTCAAAAGCGTGGCCCATGAGTTAAAAAAGCTACGCTTTTAGCACCACATATAACGCTTCTCATAATCTCAAACTACATTTTGCAAATGTGACCTTTGATACTTTAAGCCACACATGCAAAATGTGGTCATTGCTATCTCCTCTAAAGCAACATGTGTGATGTGTAATCTTTCCTAATGTACCATATTACAATTTACAATCAATGAACTACACAAGCAATGTCCCTATAACGGCACTTTCAAAGCATGGTATTTTGTATATGTTAAATAAATATAGTTAAAAAAATTGTACCCTACAAATGTATGAATTTACAGCACACTTCAACAAAGCAATATATGTCTTTTACTACACATACAAATAAATAGATATTTCAAGATATACACTTGCAAAGAATTCCAAAAAATTCAATGTAGATTCAAACATCAAAATTATTCAGAAAGTCTTCATAATTGCCATGCAGCTGTGCATATATCTTAGCTCCTTGCTTTCTTGTATGCTTCCTTAGGACATTATACCACATTTATGATGGGAGAATAGTACAATTAATGCTATCTAGCAAAATTGTCTCCTTATCCTTATATGTTGTTTGACAATCTTCACCTCACTTACCTGTATATCTACAACATAAAAGGAAATAAAAAAGTACTGTTAAATTCTCTAACTTATCCTCCTTGGTCAATAAATGAAATGAATCACATATAATACCAAAGAGAAAAAAGTTGTGTACTTCTAATTAATGACATAAGATGTTTTTCAAAATGATGAGCTATAATACTGTTGAGCATGTAAAGAAAAATATATTGTACTTATCATCATAGACACAGTAGAATATCTGAAGGCATAGAAGCTGTTATTGGTACAACAATATGAAATTGTGGCCAATCAAATCATAATGACAAAAATACGATAAGCATAGGAAAGTTTCGATTTCAAACCAGCCATTGCTTCAGGCAAGGAGGGTGAAACATATGCTTGCTGGGAAACTCTTGCATCTTGTAATCTAAAACTAACACCTCCCTGAAAATTGGACACTCCATATATGTACCAAGCTTCATCAAGAACTCATTTATGACAATAGTAACTGGGAAGTTTGCCATGACTTGTTTACTGGCAGGTGGTACTCCCAGGGCAGCAACACCATCGTCCAACATCTTAAATAGAACAAATTAGAATCGTCTTTAGTTCAAGGCAACTTGTATTTGCCTAAGTAAGAATGAATCTAATTCCCCATTTAAATAAAGAAAAGCATACCTCCATGGTAAAACATGGTCTAGTGTTGAATAAAATTTTCAATTCAAGAACATTTTACCCAGATAGCTATGTATGTATTAAACAAGTGGTTAGCAAATGAGAAATAAAACAAGAGTGGATAAAGTTAATTGTTTAACTCAATATTTTTAATACTGGAGGTCACGTGAGAATGCAATAAATTTGTAGGTTAGGGAACTCCAAACAACACACCTTTGACATATTGTTGCTCAACTGACTGAAAATTACAGCTACAGTTGTATTTAATACGAGGAGTAGATTAAAACAAGAGATACCTCTGATATTATATCATCCACTCTAGAAACCAGTTGCTCAAGTGCATTGAGAGAACCCTAAGTATCACAAACATTGCTGGATCACCTTGAGAAGATTCACCAGGAAGAAGTGCTTCAGTGAGAAGATTAGACATCTTGAGCCAAGCAGGTTGTGTCACGCCCCGAGCCTACACCCTGGTCGTGGCTGGCACTCGAGAACCATTGTTGGCCCCAAGCGAACCCTTGGTCTGGCTTAACTACTAGCGGAAGTCTTCCTCAACAAGAAGTAACTTTAAAAAGTAAAGTTGTAGCTCAAAGAACAAACTCAGAATGTATAAAGAAACATTCACTAGCCAAAATGGCAACTTAAGTCTCAAACATCGAAACTGGAAATGAACAAGACTTATGAACTTTATCTATCTGTCTATGAAACCTCTACTAACTGAGATGGAGGTTGGGACAAGACCCACGAAATCCTAATAAGACTAGAATTTAGCAAAAAAAGGGGGTCCTCCGGAAGCAAAAAGGCTAACCAACAACTCTGAAGCTCAATTGGATCAACGAAGCGCTGGATGCTAATCCTGGTTACCTATATCTGCATCATAAAAGATACAGGCCAACTGGCGTCAGTACATGGAATGTATGAGCATGAGAGGGGAATTCTAAAATAAGACATAAGCTTGAAATGGAACTAAAGAAACTTACCTCGTCTCAACTTAACTCAACTCATTTCAATATAAAGTAGTGATAAAGATGCAGTATAAAGAAAAGCTTCAAAACATGTAGATAACAACTCAGTGTATTGAAAAAACACAACAATAACTTAGTTTTGTATACGAAAATACACGTAACTCTGTGGGAGATTCTCTAACCGACAACCATTACTATGAGTCATGTGATGATACAACATCTTGCCTCACGCTGTTCTATACTTTGCCAGGGTATAGAACCTACTACTAAGTGGATCCACTAGTCTATGCTAAAAAGCATTAAGGAATCATCTAAAAAGTATGACCCTTTCTACTCACATTGGCTACATGGCTTATGGAGACTTTGAGTTATCTGAACTCGTCCCCATATCGATGCTCAATACTACTCCCAAAATGTATCTAGCTCATATGTTGAAAAACATAACTATTTTTGTGGTTTGAGATTATTACTCAAAAATCTTTCTCTTAAAAGAGATGGTACTAAAACTGCTCATGAAAACTCTTTGGGAAATCGGTGTTACCTCTCATCTTAAATGTGAAAACATTTACTCTTGGGAATACTTAGTTATAAACAAAATGAAATCAGCTCGACTCTTTCTCAAACTCAATGCTTAAGTCTTAAAACAAGTTTAAAACAATTGTGTAAGACTTTTTGAAAAGACTCGAAGAACTCTTTAGCCTTGACTCTTAGCTCTACCATGAATTTGAATTATGTATTCAAGGGTTATGATCTCATGTTATGGATGATCTCATAATGTTTAAACATACCTTAGAGTATAGAAATCAACTAGAAAATATAGGTATGCTTCGAGGAAACTCAAACGGAAAGAAGTGGGAAAGGGTAGAGGACCTGGCAACCCTGGCATACTAAGTGGCACATGGCACTAAACCCTGAACTACAGAGTCTAGGTTGGGGCACACTGAGTGGCGCGTTGTCCCAGAGCCCAAACTACAAACCCTGATGTGGGGCACGCACACTGAGTGGCATGGTGCCCCACCCCTTTTCCAAGAAAACTTGACAACTTTCCTTACTCATTTTCTAACCCCAATTCACCTAAAATCGAATGGTTTCTTCCCCAATCACTTAGATTCAAATACCCATCATTAGTGTACAAGAATTTACTCAAAAACAACCTTAAAACTCATACGATTAACTCAATAACTCATCAAAACCTCAACAATCAAGATTTATGAAGGAAACTTCAACAAGACTCATCAAGAACTCAAATCTTTTACTTTCTATAATGAAATTACGTTGAATTAATCATGATTGGTGCATGGGTGAATGAATCCAATGCTATGTGAACTCACATAACTCTTAGGTATAAACCCTTGGCAAAATCCGCAACAAAATCTTCAAGAACTTGATGAATGCTTGACTTTTTCTCCTCTTCTCCTCTTCTTGAACTTCACTCAAAACCCTAGCATGAATTTGGATTTGTAAAACTGAAACAAATCAGTTTATACCCCTAAGTATTACCAAATTTCTCCTAAATCTGATTGGGTAAGAAAAAATCCAAAATACCCCTCTTAAATCCGGGTAACTTTCCTTAACTGACAAATAAATTTTCAAATGATCATATCTCTCTCATACGAGCTCAAAAATTAGCAAACTCAGTGGCATTGAAAAGATAACTCATAGAAATTTCATTTGATATCTTATGGGCCACCTAATTCATCATGTACTGAAAGT
Organism: Solanum bulbocastanum; assembly: GCA_037074985.1. Taxonomy (NCBI): domain Eukaryota; kingdom Viridiplantae; phylum Streptophyta; class Magnoliopsida; order Solanales; family Solanaceae; genus Solanum; species Solanum bulbocastanum. The sequence goes on from CM073604.1 coordinate 7,738,895, forward strand.
TATGGCTATTTGAAGTTGACCCAAAATTCACATCTTAAGCTCAACTTGCAAAATTTCAGATTTTGCTATTTTCGATTTAGTTTCTTTCAAATTCTAGTTCTTTCTAATGCGGGATGTTACAATATCTCCCCCTTGGGAACATTCATCCTCGAATGAGATTACTCTAAGTAGACTAAGGGTGTAACATCTAACATTCAGCTTAAACACCCAACAAGCAATATATAACGCAACATGTCAACTTAAAATAAATGCCAAGAAAAGGATTTGTATCTTAATTTGGAATTTCTCTGGACTCAAAGAGATGTGGGTATTTCTTCTTCATTTCCTCCTCAACTTCCCATGTTGCTTCCTCAACAAACTGATTTCTTCATAAGACCTTGACTAATGCTACCTCCTTGGCAACTTGCGAACCTAACGGTCTAAAATATGAACAGGAATCTCCTCATAAGAAAATATCCTTAATACCAATATCTTCAGTCGGTATAATCAGTGAAGGATCGCCCATACACTTATTCATCATGGAAATGTGAAATACTGGATGAACTGCTGCTAACTCTTGCGGTAGCTCCAACTCATAAGCTACATTATCAATCCTCTTGGATATTCTGTAAGGACCAATATATCGGGGACTACGCTTTCCCTTCTTACCAAATCTCATAACACCCTTCATGGGTGAAACCTTCAAATATACCCAATCATCTACTTCAAACTCTAAGTCTCTTCTCCTAACATCAGTGTAGGATTTCTTACGACTCTGCGCTGTTTTCAACCTTTCTTGAATAACTTTCACTTTTTCCATAGCTTGATGAACTAAGTTTGGTCCTATTAACCCAGCTTCACCAACTTCAAACCATCCAATAGGAGATCTACATCTTCTCCCATAAAGAGCTTCATAAGGAGCCATGTGGAGGCTAGAGTGATAACTATTGTTGTAAGCAAACTCTCTGAGAGGTAAGTGATCATCCCAATTACCTTTGAAATCAATCACACAAGCCCTCAATATATCTTCTAAAGTCTGAATAGTGCACTCTGATTGACCATCTGTCTGACGATGAAAAGCAGTACTCAAGTTCACCTTCGAATCCAAACCTTTCTGGAAAGACTTCCAGAATTATGCAGTAAATTGTGCACCTCTATCTAAAATAATGGACACTAGAACTTCATGAAGTCTAACTTCCTCTTAAATATATAACTTAGCATAATTCTCTGCTGAATGGATAGTCTTTACAGGTAAAAAGTGGGCTGATTTAGTCATTCGATCAACAATCACCCAAATGTAATCATGTTGCATGTGAGACCGCGATAAACCAGTAATAGAATTCATATTGATCATCTCCGACTTTCATTCTGGAATCTCTATATTCTGAGCCATACCACCGGGCTTTTGGTACTCTACCTTAACTTGTTGGAAATTCAGACACTTAGCAACAAACTCTGCAATACAATTCCTCAAATTACTCCACCAATAGACTTCTCTCAAATCACAATACATCTTTGGGGAACTCGGATGGATAGAATATCTCACTACAACATTTTAGGCTTTTCGCTACCCCTGTAAAGTGTGGCCTAAACTAGCAAAAAGTGTAGCCTTTGGTATAAGGCTACACTTTTTGACTTTTGGCAACACTTTTTTGGGGGTGGCCTAAAAAGGCGTAACCTTTGACTTTAGGCCACACCTTTTAACTATTGTCGTAGAAGCTACGCTTAAAAGCGTGGACAATAAGGTATAAGGCAACGCTTTGTAGCATCTCAATAACAACACCTTTATTTGATAAAACTACACTTTCAAGTGTGATATTTGCTTTGTTATTGGGCATGCTTAAAAAGTGTTGCTTTTTATTCCTCTTCTACACCAACACTTACAAAGTGTACCCTTTGCTTATGTCCTTGCTGCAATTTATGTGCACTTATAAAGTGTAACCTATTTTTTTAACTCACAATTTCTAATTGAAAAATAATTATCTTGATTTGCATATATTCTTCACTAATGACATAATTATATAAACAAATGATCTCAAGCACCATTTTATTAGCTAATAAATAGTTTAAATGTATAAAGTTGCAATAAACTTTGAAAAACCTGTCTTGTACAAAATATACTTAGAAAGTAATTCTTTAAAGATATGTACTAGCAATAAATTCTACAAAATGAAATGAATTCAATCATATATAACAATAAGTTCAAAAACTCATTATCGTTCACTTCGATAGATCGAGTTGACTTGTGGCCACTATCCAAATTCAATCACTCGCATTTTCCTACACATTTAAAATGAAACTAGAAGTTAGAAGAAAAAAAAATCAAGTTCAGCACTAGTCAAGATTAATAGTACTTTCTCAGTCCTTTCTGATCAATGGACTCCCTAGTGCATACATAGGAGTGTTTGATGGAGAAATTCCTACCTCTATCTATTGGACCAAATGCGCCAAAAATCTGAGTAAACAATACAAAAAACATTTGTTGTCACCCGTTGTTCTAATGGCAGTCACAAGTTTCAACATCACCATATCAAATGCAAGGGCCCGATACACTTTGTACTAGTACTATAAATAGAACTCGCGTAGTGGCTATTAAAGCATGTATTTCATATACTAATAAGGTGTCACTACAAGTAACTACAACAAAATTCATTTTCCAATCAACTGGTTCATCAAAACTATAAATCTAGTTCTTTATGTGTTCGACATTAGACTCTTTCGGAAAATATGAGTATTAAGTCAATGAGAAATGAAAAAAGCAATGAAATGATCACTAAAAAACTGCATTTGGGGAACCTCGTATTCTGGTCAGAGTAGAGTAGAATATAGATTCAAATACCATAAAAAAATAGTTTTGAATAACTTCATCTATTCCTTTAATTTATTCCCCTTTGACCTAATTCTTCTTCCATCTAACTTTGAAAAAAATTGCAAAATTCAGTCTACTCTAAGGCTACTGCCACTTTCTGATGATTTTTTCCCTGAGTACTTATGTAGAAATAATTAAGCAAGTGAATATTTACCAAATGAGACTAAAAAAAATCAAATCTGCTCTGCACAGGCAACTAAACACTACTTGAAAACATAACTTATTAGCTATTGATCTCACCTGCTTTGCCAGATTGAACGGGATGTATTTGTATTTGATCATGTGCATGATTTGTCGCTTCATTGTAAGGACGAAAAGAACGATCCAATAGCATAGCTATATAGGCCAGAACACAGAAACATCAAATAGAGAGAAGAAAGTCATGATAAATACAATAAGGAAAGCCTTTGTTATGGCATACCTGAGAAAAACAAAACAAGCATAAACAACCAAAAGGTTTGAGAAAGTAGTGAACGACGTGAAACTGATATATTGAAATTCGTATCATGCTTCAGTATGCCATGTAAAGGAAAAGTAATGACAGAGAGTTTGAAATCAAACAAGTGGCAATAGCACCCAAAAACAACATTGTGAATAACCATGACTCTAATTAGTTTCTTAAAATTTTTCTTATAAAAATATGGTAAAACCAAGCTCATATATATTTACCATACCATAAAAGGCTACAACCTGTTCTTAAATGGTTATCAATGGATTGATTCCACAACTATTACAGATTCACTAACATTGGGAAGATTCTGTAATTAAGTTTGGCTGTTGTTGGTTCTGGTTTGGCAATTTTTACAGATGTCACAGTGGTTGTTTTACTATACATGATGAGGGAGAAACAAGAGAAAACCACCATGGAAGCAGGAAATATCACAGATGAAACTTGTAGCAAATCAGTGATCATAGCAGGGAATGTTTTCGATGAAAATCTCAAGCAAGCAATAGATTTTGATGCAGTTGTACAGGCAGTCAGGAAAGATACAAATAAGATTAGTACTGGAACTTTCAGTAATGTGTATAGAGCAGACATGCCTTCCGGGATGATTTTGTCTGTTAAGGGCCTAAACTCGATGGACAAGACTATTCATCACCAGAGCAAGATGATCAGAGAGCTTGTAAAGCTAATTAAAATCTGTCATGATAATCTGACGAGACCTATCAGATGCAATCTATGAGGATGTTGTTCTACTCTTACATCAATACTATCCCAATGGGACATTGGCTCAGTTTCTTCATGAGTTTAGCCAGAAACCTGAATATGAACCTGACTGGCCTACAAGACTTTCCATTGCCATTGGAGTTGCAGAAGGACTAGCATTCCTTCATCACGTGGCCATAATCCATCTTGAAGTTTCTTCAGGGAATGTGTTTCTTGATTCTAAATTCACCCCTTTGGTTGCTGAAGTTGAAATATCCACAATCTCTAGGATTTTCCAGGTACTTTTGCAGCGATATGTTGTTCTAGAAACTTGGTCATTCTATAGCAATGTTTAATGCAATGGATACTAATGAAACTGGAGGGATAGTTGAATATATGGGAGGGAATACAATATTTTGGTGAAAATTTTAAGAAAAAATAAGGTCATACTTGTAAAGTGTTGTTTTTAAAATTATAAAAATAGCACACTTTAAAAGTGTAATTATAGGTGGAAATAGGTGTTGCTAATTATGTCATGATATGACCACACTTATAAAGTGTAGCCTATACCATTAAAGAGGATAATATATAAGCATTAGCCAATAAAATCGTGGTCAAAAGGTAAAAACTAAGGCAATGCTTTAAAAGTGTAGCCACAAATATTTTAGGCAACACTATACAAGCGTTATCCAGATTTAGTGTGACCTTATATCTAAAATCGTAGTCAAAAGGTAAAAACTAAGGCAATGCTTTAAAAGTGTAGCCACAAATATTTTAGGCAACACTATACAAGCGTTATCCAGATTTAGTGTGACCTTATATCTAAAATGTTGTAGTGTCTGGAGCTATGAGCTTCCTCTATGATCCTTTCTTGGAGTTCATCCACCCTTGGTACACACAACCTACCTTGATACCTCAATACACCATCTCCCCCTTGTTCAAAAGCCATTACTTTTTATTTATGAACATTTACCTTCAATTCAAGCAAAATAGGATCTTGGTCTTGTTTCTCTTTCACTTCAGACACTAATGATGATTCAGCCCCATTCATCACCATCACTCCTCTTTAATTGGAATCCATTAATCGAACTCCTAGTCGTGTGAGTTTTGTGCACATTTTTTGCTAACTATCTCTTGTCTTCCTCAACATGGGTGGTACTGCCCATAGACAATCTGCTCAAAGCATCAACAACAACATTAGCCTTTCCTGGATGATATAGAATACTCATGTCATAATTCTTGAGTAATTTGAACCACCTTCACTGTAGGAGATTAAGCTCTTTTTGACTGAACATATACTGAAGACTATTGTGATCGGTGAACATGTCTAATGAACACCATAGAGATAATGACGCCATATCTTCAAAGCGAATGCTACACCAGCCAACTCTAGATCATTGGTTGGGTAATTCCTCTCGTGAACCTTAAGTTGTCCGAAGGCATAAGATATAACCTTGCCATTCTACATTAACACACAAACCAGTCCAACTCTGGAGGCATCACAATACACAACAAAACCTTGTGTACCTTCTGGTAAGGTCAACACTGGGCAGTAGTCAACCTAGTTTTCAATTTCTGAAAGTTCTTCTCACAAGCTTCAGACTATTGAAACTTTGTTGTTTTCTGATTCAACTTAGTCAAAGGGAATGAAATAGATGAGAACCCCTCGACGAACCTTCTATAATATCCAGCCAACTTCAAGAAACTCCTAATATCAGATGGAGATGTGGGTCTAGGCCAATTCTGCATTGCCTCTATCTTCTGAGTGTCAACTCGAATCCCATCATCAGACACAATATGGCCTAAAAATGCCACAGACTCAAGCCAAAACTCACACTTAGAGAATTTAGCATACAACTCTCTATCCTTGAGAGTTTGGAGAACTATTCTGAGATGACTAGCATGATCTTCCTTATTCCTTGAATAAATTAGAATGTCATCAATGAATAGGATAACAAACATGACCAGAAACACATAATGACCATAGTGGGTTCTGAATGTTGTCTTAGGAATGTCACTTTCTCTTACCCTAAACTAATGATAGCCTGATTTGAGGTCTATCTTAGAAAAACAAGTGGCACCCTGAAGTTGATCAAAAAGGTCATCAATTCTCGCCTTAAGATAGGAAATAAAACAACCCTTAGGCACTGCTGAACTACTCCTCCACTCTATAACTGGCTCATTAGGAAATTGGAACTTAACAACTCGAGTTATACAATCAATTGAGGCAAAACAGGCGTGAAGCCAATCCATACCTAGAATGACATCAAAATCTACTATGTCTAATTCAATTAAATCAGCTATGGTGATTGACGAAAATGGTACAATCAGGAAGAACATCAAAATTCATCGCAACATAAGGAGTCACAAAAGATAAACTCGCTCCTGGATCTTGCAAAGCATAAACATCAAAATTAAAGACTTTGATCATACCAGTGACAACATCTGGCGAATCCTCATGCTCTTGGCAAGTAGTGATAACATACAGACGGTTCGATCCTCCGCCTGCCCCTGAGCTAGATCCTCTAGATGTAGCTCTGTCTTGTGGAGCAACTAAATAAGATTAGGCTATATTTCCTCCATTTCCATTACATTGCTTGTTCTTAGGGCATTCTTTCATAAAGTGACCATTTTGACCACACTTGAAGCAACCAGTGGAGCTATCACGACACACCCCTGAGTGGCTTCTACCACACTAATCACATGCAGGAGTCTCATTACCTTCTTATGCTACACTACCTTGAGACTGTGCAGGTCTAGCTCTGAAATTTTGCGAATTCTAATTATTGAACTCACCTCTGTTCCTTGGTGCTGGTGCACTAGTAGATGATGGAGCAGGTCTCTTTTGCTTATGTTGGAAAGATGACTGGTTGGCATTACTCCTCTATTGTCTGGACTCATTCTGTGTCTTAGCTTTCTTGTTTCTAAAATCCTCTATATCCCTTAGCTTATCTTTCTCAACCTGTTGTACATGGATCATAAGTCTTGCTATGTCCATGTCCCCTATTAGCGTAGCTACCTTGCCATCCTTACTTGACAGAAGAGACAACCCAGCAACAAATAGACTCATCCTGCTCCTCATGCCAGCAACCATCTCTGGAGCATAACGGGAAAGTTGAGTGACCTTAAAGCTATACTCATGCACACTCATAGATTCCTGCTTAAGACTGAGGAATTCTCTTAACTTTTCCTCTCTTAGCTCACGAGGAAAGAAACACCCTATGAAGGCACTCTCGAGCACAACCCAGCTTACAATCGGTGCACTCTCAGCTCTACCCTTCTTCCATTGGTCAATTAGATCCTAGCAACACTCTTCAGTTGGTATGCAGCTAGTTTCACTCGCTCAGCATCATCAACATGCATAACCTCAAACACTTTCTGCAGTTCCTTCACAAAGTTTTTCGGATCCTTAGTGGCACTTGAACTAGTGAAGCTTGGAGGATTCATCCTTAAGAACTCATGGATCCTTGAAGTATCAGCCACTTCCTGTCGATTCTGTTTTTGTTTCACTGCTTGGTTGGTCACAACTTGGTTCAACATCTGGATAGCTTCACGGAATTTCGCATTAGTGACCTCTCCTTGGTATTACACTTCTGGTGCATTAGGTACCCATTGATCCTCAACATTCCTCCTAGCAGGGCAACCTCTGACAGCTCTTCGTGGAAGCATAATCTGAACGATACGCGCAAGCAAGAATTAGAAAGAAACTTTTATAGAGATGAACTCTATTGCACGAAATGAGTATGAAAGAAGTGAGGTAGTTCCTAAATGTTGTAGCCTCCTAATTATAGATGTGGTGCACTTAACACCGATAACTAGGACTCTACGGACATGACTTCATAGACACCCTAGGACTCTTGAACTATGGACTTTGATACCAAGTTTATCACACCCCGAGCCTACACCCTGGATGTGACCTGCACTCGAGAACCATTGCTGGCCCCAAGCGAACCCTTGGACTGGCTTAACTACTAGCGGAAGCCTTACTCAACAAGAAATAACTTTAAAAGTAAAGTTGTAGCTCAAAGAACAAACTCAGAATGTATAAAGAAATATTCACTAGCCAAAATGGCAAACTCAAGTCTCAAACATCAAAACTGGAAATACACAAGACTCATGAACTATATATATATATATATATATATATATATATATATGTCTATGAAGCCTCTACTAACTGTGATGGAATTCAGGACAAGACCTACAACATCCTAATAAGACTAGAATGATAAAGCAAATAAAAGGGAGGGGGGGGGGGGGGGGGGGTCCTCTGGAAGCAAGGAGGCTCACACAAAACTCTGAAGCTCAACTAGATCAACGAAGCGCTGGATGATGATCATGGTTACCTGTATTTGCATCATAAAAGATGTAGGTTAACTGGCGCAAGTACATAGAATGTACGAGCATGAGAGGGGAATTCTAAAATAAGACATAAGCTTGAAATGGAAATGAAGAAACTTACCTCATCTCAACTCAACTCAACTCAACTCATTTCAATATAAACTAGTAATAAAGATGCACTATAAAAAAAACTTCAAAACATGTAGATAACAACTCGGTGTATTGAAAAACACAACAATAACTTAGTTTTGTATATGAAAATACAAGTAACTCTATGGGAGATTCTCTAACCGACAACCATTAGTATGAGTTATATAGACACGTAATTTTTTACTGAACTTGATGTTTTACACAAAATTTAGGGCTTAAATATTTTGTTTATATTTGAATTAAATATTTTGATTTTTATCTTATTTTAGTTATTTTATTTTAAAATATTTGTAAACTATAAAAAATAGAATGAAATTTTAGGCTAAGTTTTGTTTTATATTAATTCAAAATTAGCTAATATTTTTATTATTATAATTTTTTGCACACTCCCATTTATCCTAACTACTACCAAATTCTCCACCCCCTTAAACCTCTCTGCCACACCCACATTCCACTCAACTATACTCCCTTCAGGGGCGGCTCAAACCCATTGGTGGCCTAAGGCCAAAATCAAATTAGAGGCCTTAAAAAAAATATAAATGTTTTTATTTTAAATCTACTTTTCTAGATTTTTGAGATGTAAAGTTGTTAATAATTTTTGTGTAGTCAATCTCTTCTAATAATTCTTTTTCAATCGATAATATAGCCAAACCACTTAATCTTTCTTGAGACATTGTCGATCTTAAATAAGATTTTATTATTTTTAATTTTGAAAAACTTCGTTCGACTGAGGCAACTGTTATGAGAATTGTTAACATTATTCTATAAGCAATGTAAGCATTTGGAAAAGAATCGAGTCTTTTTATTTGATTGAGTATCTCAATTAGAGTATTGTCTTCTACTTTTATGATTTTCCTTGACACATTTAATTAAGAAAATAAGTCTAAAGTGTCAATATCGAAGTGAGTATTATGTTTTAAGGAACATTTAAGATTAAGATAATATTTTTTTTAAGTTCTCATCATCTAATGATCTCAATTTTTTCCCACTAAATAGAAAACCAAAAATATTTTCATATACTTCAAATTGTTCAAATCTATTTTGAAGTGAAAAGATGGCTTGGTCTACTATGTATAAGAAGTAATCAACTCTAAATGATTCTTCAAGAGATCTTGTGATTTCATTATTAACATTCTCATCAAATTGTTTTTTTCTATTAATTACATTTTTCTTACAAAATACAGGTTTTATATTCATCTCTAATGCAATTTCCTTAGCCGAAATCATAGCACTTGTAAATCCTTCTTCTCTATATGTTTTAAAAAAATGAAACTAAACCTCTTAATTGATCTATAGCAACATCATTATGCATATCTTTTGATTGTAAACTTTTGCTAATTGAATTTACAGCAAATAATACATCATACCAAATAGTCATACCCAATAAAAATTCAAAATTTTCAAGCTCAAAAATTGCCAAACAATTAGCTTCACTTATAATTTTTGGATCATCACTAACTTCTTCTAATTTAAATAAAGCATCTCTTATTTGTGGAGTTTGAAACCTTATTACTTTAACACTTTCAATATGACTTTCCCACCATGTTTGTGTCAATGATTTAAGAGTTAAACTAGGTACACTATCTTTTAAAATTTTCACCGCTTAGTAGACGAAGAAAATAGTGAATATATATGTTGTACCACTCCAAAGAATGATATAGCTTTCGTACAAGAATTAACCATATCACAAAGTACCAAATTTAGATTATGACAACCACGTGGTGTATAAATGATCTAGGATTTATATCAAGAAGTCTTTTTTGCACTCCCTGGTGTTTTCTCTTCATATTAGACCCATAATCATATCCTTGTCCTCTTAAATTATCAATATCAAGTCCAATACATTTTATTTCATCTAAAATAACTTCAGAAAAACCTTTTCCACTTGTATCATCCACTTTAAAGAATTCTAAAAAATATTCGGTTACATTTATTGGAGTTGCCAAAATATCTACACTCCGTATTATAAAAGACGTTTGGTCTTGATGACTTGTATCTGGCATGCAATCAAGTATGATAGAGAAATACTTTGTTTTTATAACTTTTTCAATAATCTTGTTCTTAATTTCACTTGCCAATAAATTTATTAATTCATTTTGTATATTATGTCCAAGATAATGATTATGAATTTCATCATGTTTGATTCGTCGAATATGTTCTTGCATAATTGGATCAAATTCTGCAATCATTTCAATAGGACTCAAGAAGTTTCCGTTATTTTCTTGATAGATTTTTTTACTTTTCCCCCTAAACGCCAAATTATTTGTTCCAAGAGTTCTTATGACGGAAATAATTCTTGACAATACATTTTTCCAATGTTCTCTATATCTATTAATTTGGTCTTGAATGTTTTTATCGATTGTTTTATTATTATGCAGTCTAAATTCTAAATCAATTCATGAACAAATATTAATAATATGTTGGTTAGTTGTTTCATGAGTTCTAAGCTTAGTAGTAAGATTTTTTCAATCTCTACTACCTTCATTAACTAACTTATTATTCTTTGCATTAAATGTCGTATTAAATAACTTACAACAAAAACAAAATACCTTATTCAAATCTTTGGAATAAACTAACCATCTTCTTTCATGTCTTTCTCCATTTGCCAACTTTTGAAAATAATACGTAGTAGAAAAGTGCCTTGAAAATTTATCGTTTGAAATACATGTGTCGGTAATTCTAATTGGTCCCTTTTCTACTAATAAGTCTCTTAACTTTGTATCAACAATATTCCATTGACTAGGATCATAACTATTTTTAGGAGTATGATTATTTAATTCATTTATAAGTTCTAGATTTTCTTGGGAATCTACATCCGACTTTTCACTAATTTCCTCTCCTTCTTCTTCTTTTTTGGTTTATATCATTATCTAACTCAACTAACTTGTTCTTCTAAAGAGCATTCCCCTACCTTTTTTGATTTAATTTTAACTTTGTTTTCCAAAAATTTATCAAGAGCACCTTTTTGAGATTTTATCAAGTTATCGACTTTTCTTTTTCTTTTAAGTTTTGAATGACTGGATTCATATTTTCTAGTTGACATATTAAAATATAACAAATATTTAAAACACTATTTACAATATCAAATAAAAAATATAATAAACATAAGACACAAAACAAAAATAATATTAGAAATTAGAATGATATTACCGAATTCAAAACTATGAAGACTTGATTTTCAAAAATGAATTGGACTGCTGCAATATAGTTTTCTCCAAATTTAAAATATAAATTATCAATAGAACAAGTAAATTTTTAAGCTTTGAATAAGAGAGAGATGTAAGATTAGAAAAAAGAAAGTGAGAAGAAATAGAAGGGAGGAGGATAGAATATCTAAAATAAAATTAGGAAAAAAAATAAGGTAAAAAAAGAGAAGATAACTTGTACATTAAAAAAAAAAAGTACGCAACTTTTTATTGGAAAGTTAAAAAGTCATAATCATATCTATCAGACTATCACTTCATTAAGTCATTTGTATTTATTGTCTTAGTTCTAATAATTTTATTTTTAAAAAAAATTAATTATTCCTAATTGACTAAAAAATGGGGCCTTTGCATTTATTGTCTTAGTTCTAATATTTTTTGAAAAAAATTTAATCCTACCTAATTAACTAAAACATGGGGCCCCCTAAAATTAGGGGCCTACAGCCAAGGACTTTTTTTAAAGCCTAACCAGCCGCCCCTGACTCCCTTCCACTCTCGTTATATTTTCAAACACCTTATTCTTATCCTACATATACTACCTAACATCTGAAAACAAGGAGAGGATCCTAAGTAGTATACACTCATACGTACAGATCAGAAAAAAAAAAAAAAAAGCAACCATCAACAAAGGAAAAACACACAACACGCACAGGAAAAAAAGAAGAAGAAAGAAAAAACCCATTCCCCCACTTCCAACACTACCAATGCACAACAAATCAAAAGAAATACCACCAACAACCAAAAAGATCCCCCACACAAACAGACGAGCAAGAAAAAACCTTCCTGTTTTCCATCAGCAACCAAAAAGACCCCCCACACAAACAGACGAGCAAGAAAAAACCTTCCCGTTTTCCATCAGCAAGCAAAAAGACCCCCCACACAAATAGACAAGCAACAAAAAACCTTCCCATTTTATTTTATTTTTCTTTTAAAAGTTCACCAACACATTCACATCTTTTTTTTTGTTATCCATTATTTTCATATCAACACAAATACATATACCATCACAAATAACCTACAAAATATTTGTGGGTATTCTAATCGAGCTTCGGTTAAGATTTTGCAGTATTGAACTTTACTTTATCTCTTTATTTATGAAATTTGATGTAATTTTATGACAAATTTTTCTATTTTTTTAATTCATAATTTGATTGAATATTGAGTTAAGTGTTAATAATATCTCTATTTAATGAATTGAAATAGTTTTAATTGGTGGCTATCTTGATTTATTTATTTTTATTTGTTAGTTGTTATTTCTTAAAAATGAACAGATTGTGGTTGTGTTCTTGTTTTAACTTAGATGCCAATAAGGATAAAAAAGAGATTATTAGGCTCAAAAAATTATTGTCGCTTTTATTTTATCAAACAAAAAAAAAAAAGAGATTTGTTTTAGTAATTCGTCATTGTTTTGTTAGATTAGTAAGAAATTGCTACCCATGTAATTCTTGATTTTGACATTAACTTTAAGAGTAAATAAAAAGTAAAAAGATGTAATATTAATCAAAAAATTTTATCATGCACCCTAAAAGTTTAGATTAGTTTTATATTATTTGATTATTATTTTTATAAGGAACACATATTTTCTCTTAACTAGATGAACTTTTAGGTGTACTAAAAATTACTAGTTTCAACTAAGAATGCAGTTGCGCATCTTTTTTTGAGACAATTAAAAATAAACTCAAGAGGTGTAAATTTATATTATTATGTGTGATGCACTCGAGAGGAAAAGACAGCTATGCGTTAAATATCAAGACCAAGAATACGGTTACGCATCTATGTTGAGACTAATAAAAATTCAACAACTAAAAATAAGCAAACATTGGTCTGTAGACACAAATTATCCAAAAATATATTAAGATAAGTGTAAGTCAATAAAAGTGACCATGTTAGAGCCACGAGACTCGAGGGATGCTTAATGTGTTCCCTCGGTCAACAGATTTCTTTACCCGAATTTCTAGTTCGTAGACCAAAAAATAAAGAGTCATTTCCTTTTGGTTAGGGATTTTAAAAGAAGGTGACTTGGAACACCATAACTCAATTCCAAGTGGCAACTCTGAAGAAAAAATAAAATAATCCCTAATATCTTCACTTGAATTGGAAAAACCCTATCGTTCGTGTGAAAATAGGGGTGTGACAAATGGCGACTCCGTTGGGTAACAATCAGAATTCGAGCTTTATTATATTGGCTCTTACTTGATTTTATTATTGTATTTTTTGGATATGTTATGTATGATGGCCTAATGTGCTACTTTCTGCTCATTTATCACATTTATGTTATTGAATTGTATTATATTGTCTTCTTTTACTCAACCACTCTGAGTCTCTAGTAACACTTCACACACATTCACAATAATGCAGTTATGCATCCTACTACTATTGAGATAAAACTGAAGTGTTTTGACACCCAATGAAGGATTTTTTTGTCATCAATATTAGACGGGGTTGGATCAGCAATGAAGTTGGAAAAGTGTTGCTACCGATAAGTTGCCCCTCCCTGGCTCGAGTTGTCCACTCGAGTAAGCCAGTCTAGATACATATCTCATTCACGTTTAAACATAGTAAAAGTGGAACATAGATAGGGTTATCACTAGTAAGATCTGCTTATTTCCATCATTTGCATTTTGATTTAGTGAGACTCAAAACAAGAGTTGAGTCCGTCTAGAACAAATATCCCTCTCTTGCTTGACCGCTTAGATCAGTTAATGTGCCATGAAAAATGCATTTGTTCAGAAAAATTTGAAACATAATGCATTTATCAACTCAAGTTCAATATCATAAAGTTTTTTTTAACTGTCCAATCTGCATAAACTACGCACACCTGATTCTCAACTTGATGAGATACGTAGGCAATCCTCCTCGGGTTTGGTGATCTTTATTAAAAAAAAATTAAAAAAGAGAAATAATGTTGCGATTATAATTTTCCTGAACTACGTTTAACTTGATTCTTGCTTTGACAAGAACGTAGACAACCTTATGTTGAGGTTCAATCCAATCAAGAAAAAATCTAAAATGTCCTCGTTACAAAAACTAGGGCAAAAAAAGGGATTTTTTTTTAATTTAGAAAAAAAATTGACTTGGTTGGTACCAACATACTTAGGAGTGTGCATAAGAAAAAAATAATAAAGTGTTAAACTATTTGGCAAGATATACCAACTTTGTTATGACCTATAGACTTCTTTTGGTACCTCTTGATATATATATGTATTACTTAAGAAATTATCTTGCTTAAGACATAAAACAATTCGACCTCATTGTTTCATGTGCATTGTGTAGTGAGCTTTAGATATAAAATTCAAAGGCATGGATTTGTTGATCTAGAACTTGGCCCAAATGTTGGTTGAGGCAAAATTTTGAGCAGCATTTAAATTGGGAAAGGATTATTGCTTTCTTTGATCCAATTGTGTCTTTCAAGCCTACCAAATGACATGTTATCTATAGAACGCCCATTTTGAGCCTGAAACATTTTTATTTGAATAACCACATCTTAACATATATCCTTTCGAGTGCATAAACGTATTGTTCCTTGGTCTCACCTCCTTGAGCACACTATCAATTATCTACACAGTGCTAACGATCTAAGTTGGGTAATAAAGTGAAAAGGTCAAATATGTGAAGGTAAAAAAAATGACAAATAAAAGCTAGAACGAAAAATAAAAAAATCTCCAACAAAAAGGAGAGAAAATGAGAAAAAAAAAAAGAAGAAAATAAATGAGGAGAAGCTTTCAAGAAAACAATGTCAAATGCTAAAATGAAAAAAAAAAATGAGAGCATTGTGCAAATTTTAAGGAGGAAATAATCATTTTATCCCAAATAAATATTCTACATTTCCTTACGCCTACATTACAAGCCAATGACAAGTCCTCTTTGATCTCACTTTTAGTGTTCTCATATTAGTGGATATTTACATGCAAACATATGGTATCTCAATTTAATGCATTGAACATCTTTCTGAGTGTGAGTGACTTTCAAAAATGTCCTATGATCTAAATTATTTTGTAATGTGTGAAAAATGACTTTATTTATTGTAAGGGCACTTGAAACATGATGATATGAATAATTCTAGTCTTTAATTTATGCAATATGAAATGATCTTGTAAATACTTAAGTATGTTCGAGATACCATTTGAAACTATATGGAGTACTCAAAGTTGACCTCAAATTTGTCTGGAAGTAGTTAAAGGTGGATTCATATGCATAATACTAATTGTTGGTACCAACTAAAGTCAAAACGTAGACAACCATGAACTGATTTGTTTCTCAAAAGATGTACTTTGTAGGAAAAATCAAGAAAAAGAAAAATTTTTGATTTACTTAAACTAAGTTTCAACTGATTCTTGTTTTGGCGAGATACGTAGGCAACCCTGATGTTAGGGTTCAGTCCAACCAAATAAAAAATCCAAAAATCCATATTTGCAAAGAATTGGGGCAAAAGTTGTTTCCTTTTTAATTTTTATTTTCTACGTCAATGCTAAAGTCAACCCCATCACTTAAAGTCGGATTTGAGCTTTTGTGCTGTCATTTCTTACTAACCTTGTCTAAAAGTCATATTTAGTTTCAATCCAAGAAAGACCTTTGGGTCAACCTTTGAAATGTCAAAAGTAAGTATGCTAAGGGTACAAACGATGACATCATACTCTTTTTCACGAAGAAAAAAACAAATGAGAGAGTTTTATTGGTGAAAACCCTAACTGGGCATCATTAGGCGAATGTGAGTTGAGAAATAAAAATGAGAGAGTCTTATTGGTGAAAATCCTAAGTGGGCACCGTAAGGCGAAAGTGAGTTGTGAAAAAAAAAGAAAAAAAATGAGAGAGTCTTATTGGTGAAAACCCTAACTGAGCATCATAAGGCGAATGTGAGTTGAGAGAAATAAAAATGAGAGTTTTATTGGTGAAAATCCTAACGGGCACCATAAGGCGAATATGAGTTGAAGGAATCAAAATGAAAGAGTCTTAGTGGCAAAAACTCTTATGGACATCATAAGGTGGATAAGAGTTTGAACTTGGTTATGACTTTGTTAAATGTTGGAACTCCACGTCAAAATTGAATGATCAATAATGGTTGATTAATAGATTGGATGGACAAGTTGTGATAATTAATTCAAAGTCCATGTCATGATCAGTAGAGTCAGCTACCACACTCATATAAGTTTTCTTTTCTTCCTCTCTCTAAAAGGAACCTTTCTCATCGAACCATTTTCTTCTATTCTTGTGTAGTATATATTTTTTTTTTCACTTTTCATCACTTTGTTTCATATGTCCTTGTGTCAAGTCCATGTCAAGAAAGCGATAAAGGATTTCAAGACTTGCTACCAATTTTCTAGATTGTACAAGGCAAAGCATTAGGCCAATGAGTTATCCTCTATCGGCGAGTTTTGGATTCAGAAAAGTCCATGATTTAGTGAAGGCTAAACAATAAGTAGCATGAAATGAAGGCATATATGGGATTTATGTCCTTCAAAGTAACCAAATTTGGGTAAAATACAGTCAATCAATAACGAGTACTAACCATTTGGAAATAAGTAAAACATGACAAGTGCTAGCAAACCTAGTCAAAAGACAAAACCACAATCCAACCACCATATTTTTAAATTCACAAATGTTCTTTGTTGAAGCAAGGGAATGAGTTATTTCAAGATCAAAGATCCAAAAACTTAAAAAACCTAGATGTTCAATTTAGTCTACGAAGAGCTAAATGGCAACATTGCACAAAAACTTATAGTCCCTACTGGGGTAAGTGTTTTGTTTGTATTATTAGTTTATGGAACGTAGTATAGCAAGGATCCTCCTGAATAATGGGACGTAGTGTAGCAAGGACCCTCCTAAACAATGGGACGTAGTATAGAAAGGACCATCCTGAATAATAGGACATAGTGTAGCAAGGACCCTCCTGAATAATGGGACATATTATAGCAAGAACCCTCCCGAATAATGGGATGAATGTAGCAAGGACCCTCCTGAATAATGGGATGTAGTGTAGGAAGGACCCTCCTGAATAATGGGACGTAGTGTAGCAAGGATCCTCCTGAATAATGGGACGTAGTGGAGCAAGGACCCTCCTGAATAATGGGACATAGTATAACAAAGACCCTCCTGAATAATGGGACGTAATGTAGCAAGGACCCTCCTGAATTATGGGACGTAGTATAGCAAGGACCCTCATGAATAATGGGACGTAGTATAGCAAGGGCCCTCCTGGATAATGGGACACTAGCAAGACCCTCCTGAATAATGGGACTAGTAGGACCTTCCTGAATAATGGGACGTAGTATAGCAAGGACCCTCCTGGATAATGGGACACTAGCAAGACCTTCCTGGAAATGGGACTAGCAGGACCCTCATGGACAATCGAAAATATTATAGCAGGACCCTTCTGGACAATGGAAATTGGTGTATCAGGACCCTCCTAGATAATGGGACACTAATAGGACCCTCCTGTATAATGGGACTAGCAGGATCCTCCTAAATAATGAGACGTAGTATAAGCAATGACCCTCCTAAATAATGGGATCAATTGGACATAATTTAATTTAACTAGGTCATCATGAGGAATGGAATTGGTTTAAGTATGCAGAGGTCATATGAAGAATACATCACAACAAAGCTCGAGTCATTCAGAGTCTCGTTTCAAAGCTAAGCACCATCTTGTATTTTTCTCACAAAATTTTCTTTACTATAAACTGGGGCAAAATTTTGTGCTATTAGTTTTGTTTGTTTTAATTTCAGGGTTCCACTTGTAGAACAAGGTCAATCCACATTTCAAGGTCAAGATCATATATGGAAAGAAGTCAACTTTCCAGCTCATTTTCAATTGAAGTAGCAAGAGTTCACCTAAGAGCATGGTTATATCCAAGTCCGAGTAGAAGGAGCCTACATGGAGAAACGTTTACATTCAAACTCACTTGAGAAAAAAAAATCAATATCTCACAATTCGAGAAGCATGAAGACCCAAGTCAAGATTCAAAAGAAGCTATATAAATAGGATCTTGTACTTGTAGTTTCTTTTAAGTTTTTTTTTTTTTTCATGTAAAAACAGGAGCTACGAACGTGAGCCTCAAGGGGACCTCACTTGACTTCCAACTCATCATTTCATCTCCTTGAACAACACGTGACCTGATTCCCTTATAACCTGGGATATGTAGGTTGTCCAAAATTAGGACTCGGTCACATATTTTTCCTTTCAAATAAAAGTTCGGTCAAACCTTGTCACGCTGTCTACTTTTTTTTCTGCAAACTCTTCGTGTTTTCAGTCAAAGAGGGGCAAACTGTAGACACGTAATTTTTGACCGAACTGGATGTTTTACACAAAATTTAGGGCTTAAATATTTTGTTTATATTTGAATTAAATATTTTAATTTTTATCTTATTTTAGTTAGTTTATTTTAAAATATTTGTAACTATAAAAAATAGAATCACATATTAGGCTAAGTTTTATTTTTTATTAATTGAAAATTAGCTAATATTTTTAGTATTATAATTTTTTGCATACTCCTATTTATCCTAACTACTACAAAATTCCCCACTCCCTTAAACCTCACACCCACACCCACATTCCACTCAACTATACTCCCTTCCACTCTCCTTATATTTTCAAACACCTTAATCTTATCCTATATATGCTACCTAACATCTGAAAACAAGGAGAGGATCCGAAGCAATATACACTCATACGTACAGATCAGAAAACAAAAACCAACCATCAGCAAAGATAAAACACACAACACGTACAGGAAAAAAAGAAGAAAAAGAAAAAACCCATTCCCCCACTTCCAACACTACCAACGCACAACAAATCAAAAGAAATACCATCAGTAACCAAAAAGACGCCCCACACAAACAGACGAGCAAGAAAAAACCTTCCCATTTTATTTTATTTTTCTTTTAAAAATTCACCAACACATTCACATATTTTCTTTCTTACCCATTATTATCATATCAACACAAATACATATACCATTACAAATAACCTACAAAATATTTGTGGGTATTCTAATCGAGCTTCGGTTAAGATTTTGCGGTATTCAGCTTTACCTTATCTCTTTATTTATTTATGGAATTTGATGTAATTTTATGACAAGTTTTCCTTTTTTTTAATTCATAATTTGATTGAATATTGAGTTAAGTGTTAAGCATATCTCTATTTAATGAATTGAGATAGTTTTAATTGGTGGCTATCTTGATTTATTTATTTTTATTTGTTAGTTGTTATTTCTTAAAAATGAACAGATTGTGGTTGTGTTCTTGTTTTAACTTAGATGCCAATAAGGATAAAATAGAGATTATTAGGCTCAAAAAATTATTGTCGCTTTTATTTTATCAAACAAAAAAAAAAAAAAGAGATTTGTTTTAGTAATTCTTCATTGTTTTGTTAGATTAGTAAGAAATTGCTACTCGTGTAATGCTTGATTTTGACATTAACTTTAAGAGTAAATAAAAATAAAAAAGATGTAATATTGGTCTAAAATTTTATCATGCACCCTAAAAATTTAGATTAGTTTTATATTATTTGATTATGCACCCTAAAAATTTTATCATGCACCCCAAATATTATCTCTTAACTTTAGATGAACTTTTAGGTGTATTGAAACTATTTGTTTCAATTAAGAATGTGGTTGCACATCTTTTTATGAGACAATTAAAAATAAATTCAAGGATGTGGTGACACACCTTGTCAAATAATATAATTAATTTTTATTAATTTAAAACTGAGACTTATAAAAATATGATTATTAAGTGTGATGCACTCAAGGGGAAAGGACAATTATGCCTCTAAATGTTAAGACCAAGAATGCGGTTACGCATCTAGGTTAAGACCAAATGAAAAGTTCAACAATGTAAAACGCAAACAAATAATTAATGTATCCAAGAATAAATAAAAAATAATTTAAGATAAGTATAAGTCAATAAAAGCGACTGTGCTAGAACCACGGGACTCGAGGGATGCCTAATACCTTCCCCTTGGTCAACATAATTCCTTACCCGAATTTCTAGTCCGCAAACCAAATAAAAAGTCATTTCCTTTTGATTAGGGATTACACAAAAAGGTGACTTGGAACATCATAACTCAATTCCAAGTGGTGACTATGAAAAAATAAAAAATAATTCCTATTCAATTCCGTCACTTAAATTGGAAAAACCCTACCGTCGTGCGAAAAAGGACCCCTTTTTTGCACGACGGTAGGGTTTTTCCAATATAAGTGACGGAATTGAATAGGAATTATTTTTTATTTTTTCAGAGTTGCCACTTGGAATTGAGTTATAGAGTCACCTTTTTGTTTAATCCCTAATCAAAAGGAAAAACTCTTTATTTGGTCTGTGAATTAGAAATTCGGATAAGAAATTCTATTGACCGAGGGGAAGTTATCAGCCATCCCTCAAGTCCCGTGGTTCTAGCACGATCACTTTTATTGACCTATACTTATTTTAACTATCTTTTGGATATATTTTTATAGGCCATGAATTGCTCGCATTTTTTATTTGTTGAACTTTTATTTGGTCTCGACCTAGATACGTAACCGCATTCTTGGTCTTGATATTTAGAGACATAACTATCTTCTTTGCATCACACTTAATAATTTTATCTATTATAAGTCTTAGTTTAAACTTATCAAAAGTCGACTATTAAAAAAATTTGACCAAGGTGCGTCACCACATTCTTGAATTTCTTTTTAGCGTCTCAAAAAAGATGTGTAACCACAATCTTAATTGAAATCATTTTTTAAACATGTCTATATTTATTTGCCTACCAAAATTCGTTTGTCAAATTTTTTAAGCGTGAATCAAATGGTGCTGAACTACAATCGTTCAATCGAATTTTATCCATCTTTAGTTATTTCGAAATAATATCATTAATATCTCGTTATTTAAAATAATAATGATAATAGTATTTCATCTTAGACATCCATACAAATAGTTAGTATACCGGTTGAAATTGTCTTATTATTATTTTTGTTAGCACCCAAAAGATAAAGACAACACACATATTATATCATAAAAAATAACTTAATACTTTTCTTAACACGACCAAACAAAGAATTAATTCAAATTAGTAAGACACGAACATAAAAACTTTGATAATTAATTAAGAAAAAAAAGAGCGAGGAATGGACTTTTAAGCATGTAAGAAATACTCACATTCATATAGCATGTTAGGATATATTTCAGTATACAACATTAATAATATTAACATGTTAAACACATACGAAATCTGAACAACTTCAATATATTGAAATTAATTCTTGCACAATCATGACATAAAACTAAAACAAAAATAAAATAAAATTAAGTGTTACCTCTTGTGAAAATGATTTCACGAGAAGAAAGGGTTTAGGGTCTATGAACATGAAATCGCGAAAACAAACTTCAAACTCTAACTTTGTTCTTTTTTCTAAATGTTGTGTTTCTGCGTAAATATATTTTTTTCTTTTTTCTTCCTTCTCCTCCTTCTCATTGCTGAGTTTTTTTTTTTTTGGTTTCGTAGTAGTTGATTTTTTTTTCTCCGTGTAAAATTTTTTGGTTTTTATGTATCTGGGAAAGAGGGGTTTTTATTGGGTTTTTCTTTCCAGAATCGCGTGTGTGTATGTTAAGTACGTAGTATATGAGTGTGGGGGTGTGTAGTGGTGTGTGTGGGGTAGTGGAGGAGTAAGTGGGTAGAGGTTTAAGGGGTAATGGATAGTTTAGGCTATTTTTATTTTAAAAATTAAATTAATTAATTTGAACTAAAAAGTTAAATAGCCAATCTAAAAATATAATTAAGAATCATTGGTTATTTAGTAAAATCTAAATTAAAAGAATACATATTTTTTTTGGTAAGTTTTCATTTCTTTTTTAAACAAGTGAAAATAAAACTTTACCTAAAAATGTAATTCTATTTTTTGTTGTTTACAAATCCTTTAAAATAAAGTTAATAAAATAAAATAAAAGCTAAAATATTTAGTTAGATTTTTATAAAATATTTAAGCTCTAAAAATAGTGTAAAACTTAAGTTCGGTCAAAAATTATGTGTCTACAGTTTGCCCCTCTTTGACTAGAAACACGAAGAGTTTTCAGATGAAGAAGTAGATAACGTGATAAATTTTGACCAGACTTGTATTTGAAGGAAAAATTTATGTGACCGAGTCTTGTTTTTGGACATCCTACATATCCCGAGTTATAAGGGAATCAAGTCACGTGTAGTTCAAGGAGATGAGGTGATGAATTGGTAAATGAGGTTCCATCGAGGCACCAGGTCGTGGATTCTATCCTTACATAAAAAAATAATAACTAATAGTCAAAAGGAAAATAAAAGTACAAACTACTATCTATGCAACTTCTCTTGAGTCTTCACTTTCAAATATCACCTTGATTTTTTGGGTGAATTTCTTGATCTTGAATGGATTCGAAAATGTTTTTGAATGCCTGCTTGTTTTGTTGATCAGTAGCTGAATAGAAGCAGGTGTCAGGAGTTTAGGTTGCTACATGCAATTTGAGAAGCTAATTCTTGCTATCATGGGGAATGGGGAATGATCATTCTGAAAAGAGTTTGAAACTTTGTTCTTGAATTTCAAATCCATGTTTCACTTGAAGAAACCTGAAAACCATCACAAACAAAAGAAATAAACAAACTTTTTGCCCCAATTTTCACTGAAAAAAATTTGTGAGTTATTAGCAAATGTGAATTAAAAAAAAAAAAAACAAACTCAGACTAGGATGTGCTTATCCTAGGAGAAAATAAAGATTAACGGTCTCAAACTAAAAAGTGTTTATCCTAGGAGAAAACAAAACTAACGTCACATACTAGAAAGAATTTATCCTAGGAGAAAATAAAAAATAATGTCTCAAACTAGGAAGTGTTTATCCTAGGAGAAAATAAAAAATAACGATCTCAGACAAGGAAGTGTTTATCGTAGGAGAAAATAAAAAATAACATCTCGGACTAGGAAGTGTTTATCCTAGGAGAAAACAAAACTAACGTCACAGATTAGGAAGTGTTTATCCTAGGAGAAAATAAAAAATAACGTCTCAAACTAAGAAGTGTTTATCCTAGGAGGAAATAAAAAATAACGGTCTCAGACTAGGAAATGTTTATCCTAGGAGAAAATAAAAAATAACGTCTCAAACTAGGAAGTGTTTATCCTAGGAGAAAATAAAAAATAACGTCTCAAACTAGGAAGTGTTTATCCTAGGAGAAAAATAAAAATAACGGTCTCAGACTAGGAAGTGCTTATCCTAGGAGAAAATAAAAATTAACGTTTTAGACTAGGAAGTGTTTATCCTAGGAGAAAATAAAAAGTAACGTCTCAGACTAGGAAGTGTTTATACTAGGAGAAAACAAAAAATAACGTCTCAGACTATAAAGTGTTTATCCTAGGAGAAAATAAAAAAATAACGGTCTCAGATAAGGAAGTGTTTATCCTAGGAGAAAATGAAAAATAACGGTAACAAACTAGAAAGTGTTGATCCTAGGAGAAAATAACTAAATCTCATTATGTAGGAGGGTCTTGCTAATCTAAATCACATTATGTAGGAGGGTCCTGCTAATCTAACTCTCATTATGTAGGAGTGTCCTACTAAACTAACTCTCATTATGTAGGAGGATCCTGCTAATCTAAATCCCATTATGAGGAGCCTGCTAATTCCATTATGTAGAAGGGTCCTACTAATCTAAATCACATTATAAGGAGGTCCTTCTAATTCCATTGTCCAAGAGGGTCCTTCTAATCCTATTATATAGGAGGGTCCTTCTAATCTAAATCCCATTATGTAGAAGGGTCCTGCTAATCTCATTATGTAGGAGGGTCGTGCTAATCTAAATCCCATTATGAAGAGGGTCTTGCTAATCCCATTATGTAAGAGGGTCCAGCTAATCCCATTATCTAGGAGGGTCCTTGCTACACTACGTCCCTTGCTACACTACATCCCATTATTCAGGAGGGTCATTGCTACAATACGTCCTATTATTTTGGAGGATCCTTGCTATACTACGTCCTATTATTTAGGAGGGTCCTTGCTATACTACGTCCCATTATTCAGGAGTGTCCTTGCTATACTCGTCCCATTATTCAGAAGGGTCCTTGCTATACTACGTCCCATTATTCAGGAGGGTCCTTGCTATGCTACGTCCCATTATTTAGGACGATCTTTGCTACACTACGTCCCAGTATTCATGAGGGTCCTTGCTACACTACATGCCATTATTCAGGAGGGTCCTTGCTACACTACGTCCCATTATTCAGAAGGGTCCTACTACACTAATTCTCATTATTTAAGAAGATCTCGCTTAATAGAATCATCAAATAGAATCACAACTCTTTTTTTTTTTTGCCCAATTTGCATCAGAAAAATATTACTTATGCTATTTGCTTAAATGAGAAACACTTATACCCAAGAAAAATGCATGACATAGATGCTATTTGGATGCTTGTTCTCTAAAAATGAAAGATGATAGGGTGTTTGTTCCCTAAAATGCCTCTAGGGTGTTTGTTCCCTAGTAGCGAGATTGATTTTTTTTTTATAACAAATAAAAATATGCCCCAATTTTAAAATTGAGGAACTTTAAAACTCTTTTTAATTTATCATTTTTTAAAAAAAAAAATGAAATAATTCAATTTCGTTCTTTGAAGGGCAGCCTACATATCCTGCATAGCAAGAATTAGGTCAAACATAGTTCATAAAATTAAAATTTAATTTTCCTTTTCTTAATTTTTCCTAGAAAAACATTTTTTGAGAAACGACTCTTCATGGTTAACAATGTTTTGACTTTAGTTGGTACCAACACTTAGTATGATGCATATGAATCACCTTTGACTACGTTCAGACAAATTTGAGGTCAACTTTGAGTAATCCCTATAGTTTCAAATGGTATCTCAAACATACTTAAGTTTTACAAAATTAGTTCATCTTTGCCTAAATTAAATAATAGAATTATTCATATCCTCATGTTTCAAATGCCCTCGCAACAAATGAAGTCTTACTTGACACAATAGAAGTTTTCTGATCTTAGGATATTTTAGAAGTCACTCACACTCAGAAAGATGTTCAGTGCATGAGATTGTGATACCATATGCTTGGTCTTTATTTAAGTATCCACTAATGTGAGAACACAAAAAATGAGATCAAATATGACTTGTCATTGTCTTGTAATGTAGGCTTAGGGAAATATAAAATATTCATTTGGGATAAAGTGACTATTTCTTTCTTAAAATTTGCACAATGCTTTCAATGTTTTTTTTCATTTTCGCATTTGACCTTTGTTTTCTTAAAAGTTCATCCTCATTTATTTTCCTGTTCTTTTTTCCTCATTTTCTCTTCTTTTCATTGAATGCTTTTTTTTTTCATTTTTCGTTCTAGCTTTTCTTTGTCATTTTTTTTCCTATCACATATTTGATCTATTTCACTTTATTACCCAACTTAGATCTTTGGCACTGTGTAGATAATTGATAGTGTGCTCAAGCAGGTTGTACCAATGAATAGTACATTTATGCACTCGAAAGGATATATGCTAAGATGTGGTTATTCAAATAAAAAGGTTTTATGCTCAAAATGAGAGTTCTATGGATATCACGTCATTTGGTAAGCTTGAAAGGCACAATCGGATCAAAGAAATCCTATAATCTTTTCCCAAGTTAAATGTTGCGCAAAATTTCGTCTCAACCAACATTCGGGCCAAGTTCTAGATCAACAAAATCATGCCATTGAACTTTATATCTAAATCTCACCACACAGTGCACCCTAAACAATGAGGTCAAATTTTCTTAACTTTAAGCAAGATGATTTCTCAAGTATTGCATAAAGATATCAAGAGATACCAAAAGAAGTCGATAGGTCACAATAAAGTTGGACTGTCTTGCCAAATAGTTTAACACTTTCTTTCTTTTTTCCTTATGGACATTCCTAAACATGTTGGTACCAACCAAGTCAAGAAGTATTTATTTTAAAAAAGAAAAAAACAATCCTTTTAAAGAAATAAATTTTTTATCTCCCTTTTGTGTTAGATTTTAAAATAATGATGAGAAACATTTTTATTAGAAATTTGAATAATAATTAAAAAAAATACTTTTTTTGCCCCAGTTTTTGTGATGAGGATTTTCTAGATTTTTTCTTAGTTGGACCGAACCTCAACATAACGCTGCCTAGTATCATGTCAAAGCAAGAATTAGGTCAAATGTTGTTCAGGAAGATTATAAACACAACATTTTTTTTTAATAAGGATCAATTCTCTTTTTTTTTTTTTTTTTATAAGGATCACCTAAATCCTTGAGTATCTTGAGTTGAGTATCTTATCCTTGAGTGGAGTTTGAGTTGAGTTGAGTGAGTTTGAGGAGAGGTAAGTATGTTTCTTTTATATCAGTTCAAACTTGTGTTTATGATTTAGAATTTCCCTTACATGGTCGTACATTTCATGTACTGACGTCATTTGACCTACATCTTCTATGATGCAGATACATGTAATCAGGGTCATCAACAGAGGCTCCATTGAACCACTTGAAGTTCCAGTTAGCTTTAGTGAGCCTCCTTGCTTCCGGAGGATTTCATTTTTTTCTTTCAGTTGTTAGGATGTCATGGGTCTTGTCCCGATAATCCTTCTGTAACAATAGATGCTTCATAGATAGTTTAAAGATTGGAGAGTCTATCACTATATCCTTTGTTGTTGTAATGTTTTGAGTCCATGAGACATTTAACTAATACTTGTTAAATTAATTTCAGATTATTATTGGAGTTGAGTTTAAATTAAGTTTTTTAAAGTTATTTTTGCATCATGAGTTTTCATATATTGTTGAGTGAGTCTTCCGCTGAGTAATGAGTTAGACCAAGGGTTCGCTTGAGAACCAACAATGATAGCAATGATTTTTGAGTGTTAGTTTCTTTTAGAGTGTAGGCTCGAGGCGTGATAGTAAATTCATATTGAATTTCCTTAAGTTCAGTCAACAGTCCTCCTGCTTGAGCTGTAATGCCCCTAATTTGCTTCCTCTGAGTTCTTTCTTTTAGGACAACATTGAAGTACTTATTATTTGCATCCCCAAGTTGGATCCACTTTGAGCATTATTTCCGTCTTAGCGCACGTCCTCGATCATGAACCATTTTTCCAAATTCGTCGGTGTCTCTTTCTCTTGGTCTACTAAATCATTAATAGCTTGTGAAGCAATATTTAGTGACCTTTTTCATATGTATCCTTCATTTAGTGAGCTTCTTAACTATTTTACATTTTCTAGTAGAAAAAAATGAAAAATAATAAAAAAATAACTTTTATTTTTTGTCGATAAACATTTTTCTTATTAATATGTTAAATCTCAACAATTCACTTAAGATGAACTAAAAAAAAAAAACAGATATGGTACGAGAAGAAGACTTGGCGGGAAGAGAGCGGTAGGAAAATAATAAATACTCTTTTGGAAGATAATTAATCCTACTCCCATAATCCATATTAACTGAAATTTTTAACGTTCTTTTCAGCATTCAAAATAATTGAATTGTTCATATTTTAAGATGGATATCTGAATTTTTTTTTTTATATATGTCCTTTTCTTTATTGAAGTTTTATATTTTATAGGAGATAAATTGCACTATTTACACAGTTAAATTTATGATTTCACAAAGGACAATAGTGGAAATTATGATTTAAAGTATGTTCTCAAATGTTTTTCTTAATAAGCATTAGAGGCGGAGCTAGGTGGGGGTTCGTGAGTTCGGATGAACCCACAAACTTTTCCATAGATGTATATTAACTTATGAACCCCCTAATAAAATTGATTGACAACTTAGTGGAAAGAAATGGTGGTGAAAATGCTTTTCACAGTACTTTGCAATATTTTTCATTTTTATCCTAAAATTTAAGACCCTTAAATTTTTAATTTTGACTCTGTCTCTGATTAGTGTACATTGTCGCACAAATTTACTAATAGAGGGTGTAGCTTATTAGTCCTACTGTTCCATTTTAAGCGACTGTGTTCGATTAATCAGAAAAAAATTAATTAAAAAAACAAAAACTTTATAAAATAATTTGTCAAAAAAACTTAGCAATATTTAAATATAATAAATATTCGAATTGATAGTTAAATTTAGAATATTAACTCTCAAAATATGGAGACAAAAAATATCTTTATTGGCGTGTCTAAAAAACGACTCCACGTAGATGAGAAAGTGAGTCCACGCTTGTATTCTTAAAGATTACGTATAATCAGATGCATGACCGCATTGCTGACGTTATTTTAAAGGGAATATGTAGCCACTAATACTCGCAGAAAGCCGGGCAATCAAATGTCTGTATTAGATTCTAGAGTCTACGTACATGACTAAGTCTATGGTGACAAATTGGACATTCTTTATCGACAAATTATACTCTTTTCGTCTAATTTTATGTGAGGTACTTTAACTCAGCATGGAGTCTAAGAAAGAAAAACTTTTAAAATTTGTGGTCCAAAATAAATGAAAGAAATTTGTGTGACTATAAATCATTCTATTAAGAGTAAAATAAATATTTTATAGTTAAATTGTTACTTCATATAGAAATATGTCATTCTTTTTTAAACTGAAAAGGAAAGTAAGTCACATAAATTGGAACAGAGGGAGTATTATCTATATAGAAAATTGTATAAAATATATAGGTCAAAAATTATTTTTAATACATATATACCAAAATCTTGGACACACTTCACAAAAATTGACTTTGCCAATGCATAAAAATACATATTATCATCAAAAGATCTGATTCAGTGGATGAAATTGTTTTTTTTTTAATAATTAAAAAAATCCTTGATATAGAGTGTTTTCTCCCGAATAGAGCCCTACGTAGAATCCTTGATATGAAGTTGTTTCTTTCTTATTCTGAATATGATTTTTTTCAATATAGAGTATTTTTCTCCAAAATAAAGTCCTATGTAGCGCGAATTCTAAATAGTCGAATTTGATAGTAGGAATTAAAACCGGAATGAGAAACCAAAAAATATGTGTGTGTATATCTAGCTACGTGTCTTGCTAAATTGCAAGTTAAAAATAGTAGTTCACACAAAACAAGAGAAAGTAGGGGCTAATCAAATGTCAGTTTTAGATTGAAAGATGATTACATTCACGTGATAATATCTAAGTTGAAACAATCTCAACCAAGAATTTAAGATATCCATTCCTATTTCCCAACACTTTAGATTGTGTAACTTTGTGTGCCTTCAACTGCAATGCCACGAGGTAGATTGAAGATTGGCCAATGAAACCAAGTTAGGCCATGTGATGGGACATGGTATTCCCTATGGTTTGTACACAAAATGGTGAACTTAGGAACTGATCAAACATGTGAAGGCCTTGTGAACGAATTCAAGTAAATACAAAAGTATGTCTAGTTTACTCACGACAGTCATTACTTGTTCTAAGAAAATTGTTCATCCAAGATTCTAAAAAGATAAATCATATGACACCTGTTGCTTTTTGACATTTATTTATATTTAGATAAACACACGTTGGACAAAGCGGTAGCACGCGTGTGTATATATAAAAAATATCCTAGTTATGGATAGCCAAATGACATTCGTTTAGGGTATATATGAATAATCGTATTAAGTATGATGAATGAGTAATATATATCTTAGTACACAATAAAGTAAAATTCTTACTAAAATAAAAATATTTTTATTTTTAAAATTTTTAAAATTGAAGTAGGAAAAATATAAATTTATATATTCCCTTATTTTAAAATTATGTGGAAAAGGAGTTAAAAAAGATAACTCTATCAATAATAGTTTGAAAATATTTTGTGATTTGAAGAAATGTGATGATTTTTTTTTGTATTTTATGATATTATAATTATTGCGTTGTCACTTTACAATTAATAATAATATTAAAAAAATTCGTATTTCTTCTTCAATTTAAAGATGTTAATAAATAAATAAAATTATTTTTGAGAATTTTTTTATTTTTATTTATATAAAAATTAATAATAAATTACTATGTATATTAAATTATTTTTTATTAGGACTAAAATGTGCTAAAAAGAAAAAATATATTTATTCAGAAACATGTATTTTTTATCTAAAAATAACAATAGGACATATTTTAGACTAAAAATATTGTTACTAAAAATATTTTTAGATCAATATCAAATTATAAATGCAGGACATTTTTAATTTTTTTGAGGTGCTTTAAAATTTTCAGAAACAGTTTGAATTCTCGATTTAGATTGAAGTTGTTGCCCATAATTCTACTGCCATACGATATGGTTCAGCCACATCGTTAATCAAACCATGCAGGTAAGAGCAATGCTGGTAAGGATCAAGAGAGTTCATTTAAAAAAAACTTAATGAAAATAATTATATTTTGTAAAGTTAACTTTACGTACATATAATAGATATAGAATTTTCTTTGATCTGTTCGTATATTTATTTTTTATATTTTGAAATTTATTTTTTATATTTTGAATTTTATTGATAAAATTTTTGACGCTGCCATTATATGTTAGTAGGATCTGTTCGCTTCCAATACGTTACATGTTTATCACTCTATCTTTGAAATAATGTGATACTCTTTTTTTGTTAGTACTCCATGTGTTCAATAATATTTGTTTATTATTAACTTTACACACTTCTTAAGAAATTATAAATAGAAAAGTAAGTTTACTATATTATTTTTTGAATAAAATAAATTCAATATCTTGAAAAATATAATTGAGAAATAACTATAATTAATGATAAGAATAAATTAAAAATTAAATATAAAATTATTTATTAATTCTATAAAGTGAATAAGTATTATTACACAAACAAAATAATATAGAGAATCATTATTATTAAACAAAGAAGATATGAAATTATATAAGATTTTACAAAGCTGTTAGTTTTAGTTTTCTTTCTTAGAGATGAAGATTAACTATGTAGACCAGCGCCTTTGTTTTAAATGAGTTGACATGATTCTTTACTCTTTTTCCGTACTTTGTTGACTGTCGTCATTAAGTGGACGAAAAGACCATATGACTTGCTACAAAGATTAAAACAAGACCGTCATTTGTTGGGCCGATAAATAGATGGATTGAATTAAATTTAGATAAGTTGAATTTAGATCATTTTCAAGTCATTTCTATTTTATTTTATATTTTTTATATTTGAAGAGTAAATAGAAAATGTCATTTTTTTGAGGCATTTTCAACCTTCTTTTCTATTTTACTTTTCAAATATAGAGTTCTTTATTTTTTCAGACAATCAACTCAAACTTAATTCTTTATTTTATCCTTTAAATTTTTTTTTCTCTCTCCTCAATATTATATTATTATTTCTATTTCTTTTTATTTCTTATTTTTCTAATTCTTTTTTAATATAAATTATATTTTATTCTAAATTTCTAAATAACATAAATTGGAAGCAAATATTATATAATATACAAATTAAATAAAAGTTAAATCATTATTGAAATTAATTACATAAACATTTCATAAATACTCAACTTTCGAAATTATTACGTTACTCCCATAAAAGATCTACTAACACATTATGGAGTTCAAAATGAGTATTTTTGTCCTCAATTTTTTGTATGTGTCGCTTAAAATTGTTCAAATCGAAGATTATCATCTACCACCATTTTTATCATTGCAGTTGGAGCCTCTATGACATCTTGAATTGCTACATTAAGATCACTTTCATCTTCGATTATCATGTTGTAAAATATAATATATGTAATCAATTATCATGTAGCACTTTCTTTCTCCAAAAATATGACTGTCATACAATAATTGCAAAACGTGATTGCAAACCTCCGAATGTACATTCAATATCTTTTCGGCAAGATTCTTGTTTCATTGCAAAATATTTCTTCTTTTGAGAATGTGGATTACAAATAGTTTGAACAATTGCAGACCATTTAAAATTGTGCATTCTTTATAGTGAAAATTAATAATAAAATAAAATTATATTAAATTGACAAAAAAAAAAATTAAAAATTGAAATATTATCAATTCGGAATGAAAGTAGTATATATTAAATAATATATATTTTTTAAAATATTATATTACGTTTAAAAAGAATTACAAATATTAGAGATTTAATTTATAGCCTTGTGTGAAAAATACTATGTTAATTACAAAATAATAGAAATAATAATTAAATAATAAAAAAGTGAATAGAGAGTGTAGTTCTCCAAATTTGGAGAACTACTATTCAACTCTCTATATATGGAGAATAAATAGTGAAATGAAGGGTGGTTGGAGAGCTTGTTAGCCCATATGTTTGGGTTTTTGTTATTGGGTCTATTTTCTATGTTAGCTTTATATTTTCTATTAGGTTAGGTTTAGTTAATGGATTCCTATTAGGTTAGGTTTAGTTAATAGATGCTTATATATTTCTTATTCTTTTGTATTAAGAAGAATTCTAATATATTGTAATATAACTCTTGCATCTTGTTCTTCAATTAAAGTATTTCTGTTAACATGGTATCAAGAGCTAAATCGGTTCGACCCAAGGTAGTTTAATTTTTGTTTTGGAATTGTTCGTGTCTTGTTGTGTTTGCTTCCTTTTTGACAATATGGCTGGAAAAGATGATTCTCTCTAGTCCATTAATGCTCAATTAGATGGTAAAAATTATGCATATTGGAGTTATGTCATGAAGAATTTTCTTCGTGGGAAGAATATGTGGGGTTATGTCACTGGGGTTAAAATTAAACCTAAAGATGATACGACTGCGGATTTTGCATTGTTGGTAGACTCATGGGAAATTGCTAACTCCAAGGTTATCACTTGGATCAACAATTCTGTAACTCAGTCAATTGGTATGCAATTGGCTAAGTATGACACAACAAAGGAAATTTGGGACCATTTGGAGAGACTGTATAATCAGTCTAATTTTGCTAAGCAGTACCAGTTGGAGTATGATATTCGTGCTCTTCAACAGAATGCTATGAGCATTCAAGATTTCTATGCTGCAATGACAGATTTGTGGGATCAATTGACTCTTACTGAATCTGTAGAGTTAAAAGTTTTTGAGCCATACATTGCTAGGAGGGAAGAACAGCGTTTGGTTCAATTTTTGATGGCATTACGTTCTGATTTTGAAGGACTGCATGGAACAATCCTTCATCGATCTCCTCTCCCCACAGTTGATTCCGTTGTTCATGAACTAATTGCAGAAGAGACCCGTATCAAGTCTTAAGTGGATAAAGGGTCTAAAGCAACTAATACTCCTGCTGTGTTTGCTGCTTCAACTGATGAGTCTAGACCACCACGTTCTCGTCAATCTCCTAAAGTTGCATTTGATGAATGTGTATTTTGCAAACAGAAAAATCATTGGAAGGCTCAGTGTTTTACTTAACAAGGCAAAACAACCTCAATCTGGACAGCAGCAGAAGTATGGGTCACGCTCCTTTGATGCTCGTCCTCTACAATTTGTTGCTGCTGCTGCAGCACCATCTGTAGATACTGAGTCTGTTAGCACTATGCCACTTTCTGCGTTGGATCCCCAGATTTTTGAACAGTTCAGATAGTTTATGGCTTCTAATCCTACTGCCATATCAGCATCTAGTCCCTTAGGTATTCCGTCCTCCTTGTGAATTTTGAATTCTGGTGCGTTTCATCATATGTCACCTTATTTGTCATCGTTTGGTTCTTTGTCCCCTATTTCACCAATCTCTGTTATGTCCTCTAGTGCTGCATCTATGACAGTCGAGGGTGTTGGTTCTATTACTACCCCTAACATTGTTCTCTCTGATGTTTATTACATTCCTAAACTTGCTTTGAATCTTTCTTCGGTCAGTCAATTGTGTAAAACTGGTAATTGGGTGTTTTTTTCTAATTCTGTTTGTGTTGTACAGGACCAACACACTCAGAAGGTGATTGGGATAAACCGTAGTTGGGGAAACTCTATGTCTTGGAGAGTCTCAAAGTGTCTTCTGTTGTTGTTGCTGCCTCTAGTATTGATTTGTCGTCTTTTCGTTTGAGTCCCTTGTCTTCTCAGTTTTATCTTCGGCATTCCCGTTTGGGACATGTGTCAGTGTCACGTTTACGTTTCTTATCCTCTACTGGTGCTTTGGGTCATTTGAACACTTTCGATATTTCTGATTATAGTGGTTGTAAACTGGCAAAATTTTCAGCTTTACCGTTTAATAAAAGTGTGTCTTATTCTGTTGCTCCTTTTGATATTATTCATTTTGATGTATGGGGTCCATCGCCAATATCCACTAAGGGTGGCTCGACCTATTATGTTTCGTTTATAGATGACTTTACTCGTTATACCTGGGTGTATCTTATGAAATGCAGATTTGATTTCTTTGGCATTTACAGTAACTTTAGAGCCCTTGTTAAAACACAACATTCTGCTGTGATAAAGTGCTTTAGGTGTGACTTAGGGGGCGAATATACCTCTAATGATTTCACTCAGTTACTCGCATCTGATGGCACATACACCAATCATCTTGTATCGACACTCTTGAGCAGAACGGTGTTGCAGAAAGGAAACACCGTCATATTGTTGAGACAACACGCTCTTTACACTTATCTGTAAAGGTTCATAGTATTATTTGGGGAGAAGCAGTCTTAATTGTTGTATATGTGATTAATCGTATTCCTACTGCATTGACTTCAGGGATGTCTCTGTTTGAGAAATTGTATGGTCACCTACCGAATTATTCTGCATTACAAGTTTTTGGATGTACTTGTTATGTTCTTCGCCCTTATGTTGAACGAAATAAGTTGGGGCCAAAATGTGTGTTTTTGGGGTATGGTGTTGGACAAAAAAGATATCGTTGCTATGATCCTGTAAGTCATAAATTATATGTTTCACAGCATGTCACCTTTTTGGAACATATTCCTTTTTATTCGATTCCAGCTAAATCCCATGATGTAACGAAATCAGATCTTCAGCATATTGATCCTTTTGGCGTTGACATGGAGGTTCTAGTTTCAAATTTATCCATGCCACCTGATGATAGTGCTTCAGCCCCACCTGTGCCTGAGTCTGCTCCTTTGACTGTTGAGACTAGAGACCCACCACCTCCGAGGAGGTCTACTCATCCTTCTAAGTCCACCAAACTATCAGATTTCGCATACTCTACATACCAGCCTCATTTGCTTCCTTTATTGCCAACATACATCATTTGTCTGAACCTGAGTCGTATCGAGAGGCTGTGACTGATCCTCTTTGGCAGAATGCTATGGCTGAGGAACTCACTGCTCTTTAGCAGACACATACATGGGATTTGGTTACCCTCCCACTTGGTAAACATACGATTGGATGTCGATAAGTGTATAAGATAAAAACAAAGTCTGATGGGTCTGTTGAGCGATACAAGGCCAGACTTGTGGCAAAAGGGTCCTTACAAAAATATGGTATGGACTATGAGGAGATTTTTGCCCTGGTGGCAAAGATGACGATTGTTCGCACTATAATTATTGTTGCATCTGTTCGACAGTGGAAGATATTTCAAATGGACGTCAAGAATACATTTCTGAATGGTGATCTCTATGAGGAAGTTTATATGACTCCTCCCCAGGTATTGACCACTAACCGGGTGAAGTTTGTCGGCTTCGAAAAACTTTATATGGTCTCAAGCAAGCCCCTCGTGCTTGGTTTGAGAAATTCTCCACTGTGATTACTTCTCTTGGATTTGCCCCGAGTAATCATGATTCGGCATTGTTTGTTAGATGTACGAGTGCAGGGAAAATTCTTTTGTCCTTATGTGTAAATGATATGGTTATTACTGGTGATGATTATGGTGGTATTGAGTCATTGAAGCGTGATTTGGCTCATCGGTTTGCAATGAAGGACTTGGGCTTGCTGCGTTATTTTTTGGGTATTGAGGTGGCTCAGTCTAAGAAAGGGTATCTTCTTTCTCAGACTAAATATATATCAGACTTATTTAAATGAGCGCGCCTTTCTGACAACAGGAATGTAGATACTCCCCTTGAAACCAATGCACGGTACTCTCCTAGTGATGGTGTTTCGTTATCAGATCCGAGTCTTTATCGGACTATTGTAGGTAGTTTTGTTTATCTTACTGTTACTTGCCCGGATATAGCTCATGCAGTTCATGTTGTTAGCCAGTTTGTTATTGCTCCTACTTCTGTTCACTGGGGAGCTGTACTTCGTATTCTGAGATATCTTCGTGGCACTCAGTTTCAGAATCTCTTTTTTCCCTCGACGTCATCTCTCGAGTTGTGTGCCTGTAATGATGCTGATTGGGATGGCGATCGCAATGATTGTAAATCCACCACTGGTTTTTGTGTGTTTCTTGGAGACTCTTTAATCTCATGGAAGAGCAAGAAACAAGATGTTGTCTCTAGATCTTCCACGGAGGCTGAGTATCGTGCTATGGCTGTGACTACATGTGAGGTTGTTTGGTTACGTTGGCTTCTTGCAGATATGGGGGTTCACATTTCTTTGCCAACTCCTCTGTATTGTGATAACAAAAGTGCGATACAAATTGCAAATAATTCTGTTTTTCATGAGCGGATGAAGCACATTGAGATTGATTGTCACTTTACTCGTCATCATTTACAGCTCGAGACCATATCACTTTCGTTTGTTTCATCGTCCTTGCAGATTTCTGATCTTTTTACGAAGGCGCAGTTGGAGTCTTGATTTCGATTTTTGTGTGACAAACTCTCAATGCTTATTGCTGTTGCATTGTGAGTTTGAGGGGGGATGTTAGCCCATATGTTTGGGCTTTTGTTATTGGGCCTATTTTCTATGTTAGCTCTATATTTCCTATTATGTTAGGTTTAGTTAATGGATTCCTATTTAGTTAGATTTAGTTAATGGATGCTTATATATTTCCTATTCTTTTGTATTAAGACGAATTCTAATATATTGTAATATAACTCTTGCCTCTTGTTCTTCAATTAAAGTAGTTCTATTAACAAAGTTCATTCTCTATTTTACTCTCTAAATATAGAGAATGGAGAGTAAAATAGAGCGGGGATGGAGATTGTCAAACCCCTCTTCAAATTACTCTCTATACTCCATTTATAGAGGGGTGAATAGTATTTATCTGAATTTGGAGAACTACTATTCACCTCTTTATTTTTATTTTTTATTATTTTAATATCATTTTAATGACATCATTAATTAAGTCTTTATTATTTGCAATTATTTTCTAATGTAATATTAAAACTAAAAATATATTATTGAAAAGTAACTACTTCCGTTCGAATTAATAATTTTTTTATTTTATATTTTTTTAAAAAAAGTTAGCACTTTAAATATGTAATTTAAAATTATTTTACTATTATTTATATTATACAAGACTATTAATTAAGTCTCTAATATTTGTAATTATTTTCTAAGTAATATAATATCTAAAAACATATTATTGATAAGTATATTACTTCCATTCCGAATTAACAATTTTTCTAATTTGATTTTTTTAATAGTTTTTGTCACTTTAGATATGTAAATTAAATTTATAATTATTTTTCACTGTGAAGAATGCAAAAAATTTATATTATAATTCGAACAATCCTATAGTGATAAATGATTAAACTACACTTTTAAATAAGCATGAAAATATTTGATGCTATAGTTTAAAATGGAATAGGGGAAGTATATTAGTATACAAAATAATTAGATACAAGATAAAATCATTAATTTAAACAATTTTTAGCTACAAATAAAAAAATAAGGAAAAAAATTACTCATTTTTAATGCATTAATAAAACATTTATGGGAGAAACGTAACAACCTTGAAAGTTGAAGATTTATGTAAAATTTAAAATAATTTTTACGACAATGCAATAGTGATGATATAATTGTAGGTCATCAATAATTTCACTTTGATTTGAATTGTTCGCTAATATGAATGATGTATAGTATTTGTCGTATTTATGTTATTTAGAATAAAATAATTTTATTAAATGAAGAATTTGAAAAGATTAAAATTTTATAAAATTAT
The DNA here is from genome assembly GCA_037074985.1 of Solanum bulbocastanum. Classification (NCBI taxonomy): domain Eukaryota; kingdom Viridiplantae; phylum Streptophyta; class Magnoliopsida; order Solanales; family Solanaceae; genus Solanum; species Solanum bulbocastanum. The sequence goes on from CM073604.1 coordinate 7,777,411, forward strand.
ATAGATTATAAGGTGATTATTTTCAAAAACAAATTGATTTATATTATGAAATAAAGAAATAAAAATGAAATGAAAATAATAATATAATATTGAGGATAAAGAAGAAGATTTCTTTTTAGAGAGTAAAATAGAGAATTGAATTTAAGTTGATTGTCTAAAAAAATAGAGAACTCTATATTTAGAGAATAAAATAGAGGGTATGGTTGGAAATGCCCTTAAAAAATTATATTATAATTTACTCATATAAATATAAGTAAAAATGTATTTAGTCAAACATGAATAAAATGATCCTAACCTATTTTCACTTTGCTTCATTCTTTTATTCACTTCTTTCCCCTCTCTCTCTTTTTTTTTTTTTTTTTTTAGCTTCTCATCTTTAAAATATATTTTAAAAGCAATTGTTATGAATTATAATATGATAAATGGATAACTAGATTTATACAATTTAATTGATCAAATACATATGCTAAAATTAAATTAAAAGAAAAGAACATTATTTTCATGAAAATCCATAAGCGAAAAAATAATAGTATATAAACTCAAAAAATAAATATTTATCACCATTTATAAGATTCAACTTAAGATTGTTGTGAAGATAGTTTCTTGCATAAATATAAGATAAGATAGCATATAATAGACACATGTGATTACTGATTTAATCCTTCTATGAATCTCACTCATGACACATTAGTTGTAACGATCTGGTCTCGTCGTTATATAAAAACCAATGGGGGAAAATTTGGGGTAGGAATTTTGTTTTGTAGTATTTGAATTTTCCCTACCTTGTTCAGATTTGGACGAAATCAAAGTCATTGAGGTGTAGGGAAATCTGGTAACAATCGGGTGAATCATTTATGATTTTGATTACATGAGTAGTTAGATAATTTGTTAAGAAATTCGTACGACTTTACAGAATTGAATTCGGGCGAGTAGAACTCCTGAAACTGATCTTAGCGTAAAGGGTATTTACTGAGCGTCGTGGGTTAGAGGTGTGTTGTGAAATGGAAATTTTGGAATTCTTGAAATAACTCTCTTGAGAATGTCGCTTTGGTGCTGGGTTTTCCCTTTTTGGCGGGGCCGCTGTGGCGGGGTAGTGGTCGTTGTGGTGGGCCTGACGCGAATTAAAGTCGTTAATAAACCTTAAATGACCTCATTATGCACTTTTCGACTTTTAGAGCTAAGGAACGACCCTCAAGCGACTCCTACTTGTTTTTCACCATTCTTGAGGCTAAATATAAGCTTTTCACTCCTCGAATTCATTTTTTGATCTGTAGAACGTAATAAAATGGGTGAATATGTATGGGGGAATGTTTTGTTATAGATTCTATGGTAGAAACAACACTAATTTGGATAATTGGGATCATGGGTATGAACTAGGGTTCATAGAATTGTTAGCAATTTGGGTAATTAGTGATTGTTTATTGATTCTCGTATTGTATTGATTGTTTGTAGACCAAGAACAAGCGGAACGAATTCGAAAAGGGAAGGATCAAGTTTCTTAGGGTTTCAAGCTTGTTTCGAGGTAGGTGATGGTTTTGATTCTATGATTGTGTGATGTATGCTTGCTCTTACTTCATTATGATACTTGTATATATATGAATGTTGCAATGTTGATCACACTTGTTGTAAATGAGATAGAGAATTGATGAATGCCATGAAATTATGACTTAAATGCATGATCTTGATGATATACTTGTGATTGTGATTGTGGTGTGTGAATAGGATCGATTGCCACATTCTGGCATAACCAACTTGGATCGGTTGCCACGTTCTGGCATAAAAATGAGATCGATTGCCACGTTCCGACATAAATATGGGATCAGTTGCCACGTTCCAACATGCTAACTGTTTGGATTTGGGTTCCATGAGAGGACTAATGATTTTATATAAAATGTGAAACTGATTGTTGTTCGAAATTGTTGATAATATTGTAGATGTTGATATATATGCATCTGATTATATTGTTGTCTTGACTTGTTTATGTTGCACTAGTGGGATAGCTGGGTGATCCTACCAGTACAATGTTATTGTGTACAGATACTGCACTTGCTCTTATTTTTGTTGAGTACATGTCATCTTCAAGCGGCTACTGACAGATCTTGCTTAGGAGATCAATGATCGTCACTTCAAATTCAAGGGTGAGCCAGTTCTTCCGGGATGCCATGGAATTCTCTTTTGTTTATGTCCACCATTTCTCGACTTAGGCCTTTGTTTTAGTTAGTTCATTAGTATGAGGTTGTATCCCTTCTTGTTTAGACTTGGTTCATTGTTCAAATATTTTGGTACATTGACTTTCAGGTTCTAGGTTATTCTTCCGCATTGTTAGTTATTATTGTTAGACTTTTGTTAGAGTTTATGGGAACTCTATTGTTATTTCCTTAGTGCTTTACTTAAATGTCTTAGTTATTGCTTTAGTTGCTTGGTTTGAATTGTAGTAGTGGTTCTCCTACCGGAGGGTTAGTGTGGGTGACAATCACGATGGTCTGGGTCGTGACAAAGTTCGTATCAGAGCTTAGGTTCGTTGATCTCGATGTACCAAAACGAGTCTAGTAGAGTCTCGCGAAATGGTACGGGGATGCCTTTATATTTCTTCGAGAGGCTATATGACTTTAGAAAATATCTCTATTTTCACTTATCTCCTTTCGTGCTATGACTTGGTTTCAATTGGTATCTGGCGATTAAAATTGGTATCTAACCTCCTTCGCTTTTCTATTCGCAGATGGTGAATACTAGATTCAACGGCATCAAGCCCGTAGCTCCCATCAATGCTCTGGTTGAGGAATCCACAGCGAGAGGTCACGGTCGAGGCAGGGGTAGAGGAAGAGCTAGGGGTAGAAGTCGTGGAAGAGTAGCACCTGCTGAAAATGAGGAACTTGTTGAGAATGTTCATTGAATGAGTCCTGTGCATCATGAAGAGATAGAAGATGATGTTGAGGTTAACAATGTTGAGGAGGTTGGACAAGAAGAAGAGTTGCAAGTTAGGGCTATAGATATTCCTTATTTGGACCCAATATTAGCTCAACATATCATGTCGTTCTTGAAAGGATTGACTGGTCCTGGAGTGTTTCCATCTGCTCAAGCGACTCAAGCTCCCGCTAATCCTCCTGTTGCTTGCACTGCACCAAAGGTGGGTGGGACTAGAGGTAATGATGCTTTCTTCCGTCCTTTGTTAGGTTCTGTTATGATTGGTAATGAGCATGATATATTGACTATATTTCGAAAGTTAAAACCTCATGTGTTTCTTGGTTCTTAGAATGAGGATGCTTATGAGTTTATCTTAGATTTCTATAAGAGGCTGCATAAATTGGGTATTGTTCATCAACATGGGGTTGAGTTTGTGTCCTTTCAACTTCAAGGTGAGCCCAAACAGTGGTGGAGAGCTTATATGGAGTGTAGATCTTCTGCTTTACCTCTACTTACTTGGACCCAATTTCATGCTCTATTTCTAGAGAAATATGTGCCTAGGACTTTGAGGGATCCCAAGAAGGATGAGTTCATGGCTTTGGAGCAGGGTGGTATAACTGTGGCTGCCTATGAGGCCAAGTTCCATGCTTTGTCTAGATATGTTACTTAATCAGTGACAATTGAGGAAGAGAAAATTCGGTTATTTATTAGGGGATTAAATTATGAGTTGCAAATATTATCTGTTCACATGACTTTTGCAGGGAGAAGCTTTAATAAAGTGATAGACTATGTTAAGAAAGTGGAGGGGTGAGGTGTGACGGTCAAGCTAAGGCATGGGTAAAAAGGGCCAAGAATTCGGGTAACTTTCAAGGTTCTTATTCCAAAGGGTCCGAAAAGCCAATGATTGCAGCCAAGCCATTTCAGTCCTCTATGCTCGCCTCTACAGGTAATTACTGGGAAACTTCATCTTATAATTTTCAGGATAGCTAGGGAGTCACTCCTTCGACGGGCGGCAGACCTTATTTTGATCGTACCTACTATAATTGTGGAGAACCTGGGCATATGAGGAGAGATTGCTCCTACCCACGTGTGTTAGATTCCGCACAGCAGCAGTCTAAAGCAGTGGTACACGCGGGGAATGGTAATAATGGTTGAGGCATCCACAAGGTTAGCGAGGAGGTAATCAATGAGGCCATGGAGGTAGAGGAAATGGTAATGGTAAAGGAGGTAGGGGCAACATGCAACCAGGCAGGGAAGTGGCTCGTCATGATGATAGGGCTCAATGTTATGCTTTTTCGGGCTAGAATAAGGCAGAGGCGTCTGATGCGGTGATCACATGTACTATTCTTGTTTGTGACCGGATGACTAATGTGTTATTTGATCCGAGTTCTACTTATTCTTATGTATCTGTGCTATTTGGCTTATAGTTTGATATGATTTGTGATGTACTTGATGCCCTTATCCATGTTTCTACCCCAATTGGAGAGTCAGTCATAGTTACCCATGTCTATCGTGCTTTCCCTATTTTGTTTATGGAGTTTCAGACTTGGGCTGATTTAATAATTTTGGATATGATTGACTTTGACATATTCTTAGGCATGACTTGGTTGTCCCCCTATTATGATGTGCTTAATTGTAATACTAAGTCTCTAACTCTAGAAATTGCGGAAAGGGAAAAATTAGAGTGGGAAGGGTGTAAAAGACTAAGCAAGCTAAAGATTATATCCTCCATTTAGGCGAGTAAACTGGTAGAGCAAGGTTGTTCGGCTTATTTGGCTCATTTTAGGGATGTTGAGATTGAGGCTCCATCCATTGGATCTATTCCTGTGGTGTCTGAATTTAGTGAAGTGTTTCCTAATGACTTGTCTGGTATGCTCCGGATAGAGACATATATTTTTATATTGATTTGAAACCTGGTACGCGTTCTATTTATATCCCTCCATATCGCATTTCTCCGACAAAATTAAAGGAGCCTAAGGTTCAAATCCAAGAGCTTTTTGATAATGGATTTATTCATCCTATTGCATCCCCATGGGGTGCCCCAATTTTGTTTGTTAAGAAAAAGGATGATAGTATGAGGATGTGTATAGATTACCGGCAATTGAATAGGGTCACTATTCGAAATAAGTATCCCTGCCTCGAATATATGATCTTTTTGACCAATTGCAAAGTGCATCAGTTTTTTCTAAGATTGATCTAAGATTCGCTTACCATCAATTAAAAATTAGGCCTGAGGATGTGCCCAAGACGGCGTTTAGAACTAGCTATGAGCACTATGAGTTTTTGGTTATGTTGTTTGGTTTGACCAATGCGCCTGTAGCTTTCATGAGTTTGGTGAATGGGCTGTTTAAACCATTTCTTGATTCGTTTGTTATAGTGTTTATTGATGATATTTTGGTCTATTCAAAAAACGAGGAAGAGCATGCCGACCATCTTCGTATTGTTCTAGGTGTTCTTGTGAAACAAAGGTTGTATGCTAAATTTTCTAATTATGAATTTTGGTTGACTTCTGTTGCATTTTTGGGTCATGTAGTTTCGAAAGAAGGGGTAATGGTAGATCCTCAGAAAAGTGAGGCGGTTAAAAATTGGATTTAACCTAGCTCTGTGACGGAGGTTAGGAGTTTTGTGCGACTCTCTAGCTACTACCGTCGATTTGTGAAGAATTTTTCTTCTATTGCCACTCACTTGACTAGTTGGATAAAAAAGGAGATACCATTTGAATGGACTGAAAAATGTGAAGAGATCTTTTAAAAGCTCAAGACTCTCTTGACCACCGCGCCTATTCTAGCATTACTAGTTGAAGGTAAAGATTTTATTATTTATTGTGATGCTTCGCATTCTGGTTTGGGTGCTGTGTTGATGCAGGATAAGAATGTTATAGCTTATGCCTCACGTCAATTGAAGGTGCATGAGAGGAATTATCCTACACATTATTTAGAGTTGGCAACGGTAGTGTTTGCTCTTAAGATTTGGCGGCATTACCTCTATGGTGTTAAGTGTGAAGTATTTACTGATCATCGTAGTTTGCAGCATGTGTTCACTTAAAAGGATCTGAATTTGAGACATCGAAGGTGGATGGAGTTACTTAAAGATTATGATGTGACCATTCAATACCATCTGGGCAAGGCTAATGCGGTGGCAGATGCTTTGAGTCGAAAAATGGTGAGTATGGGTAGTTTAACTTGCTTGAGTGTATCCAAGCGACCTTTAGCTAAGGAAATTCAGACCTTAGAGTCTAATTTCATGCAATTGGGCATCTTAGAAAGATGTGGGATGCTAGCTAGTATTGAGGTAAGGGCAACTTTCATTGAGGAGATCAAGGCCAAGCAATTTGAAGATGAAAATTTGGAGGAACTTAAGAAAAAGACTGTGATTGGTAAGGCACAAGAGACCACTCTTGATGTGGATGGTATGCTAAATTTCAAGGGGAGAATATGTGTTCCTAAAGTAGATGACTTGATTGAGAAAATATTGGTCGAGTCTCATGGTTCGCGATATTTTATTCATCCGAGTGTGACTAAGATGTATAAAGATCTGAAGCGAATTTATTGGTTGCCGGGCATGAAGAAGGACATAGCGGAGTTTGTAGCAAAGTGTCAAAATTGTAAACAAGTGATATATGAACATCAAGGCCTGCAGGCTTACTTCAAAGAATACTAATTCAGGAATGGAAGTGGAAAAGAATAGCCATGGATTTTTTGTTTGGTCTTCCTAAGACTTTGGAAAAGTTTGATTCTATTTGGGCGGTGGTTGATAGATTGACTAAGTTAGCCTATTTTATTCCGCTAAGAATATATTATAATGCTGAACAATTGGCTAAGGTTTATGTGAAAGAGATAGTGAGGTTGCATGGGGTGCCCCTTTCTATCATCTTAGATCTTGGTACCCAATTCACTTCCAAGTTTTGGAGGAAGTTTTGGAGGAAATTACATGATGAATTGGGCACACAACTCACTTTTAGTACAACCTTTCATCCACAGACGGATGGACAATTGGAGAGGACTATTCAAGTACTAAAGGACATGTTGAGGGCATATATGATTGATTTTGGAGGACATTGGGATAAGTTCTTACCTTTGTGTGAATTCTCCTATAATAATAGTTATCACTCTAGCATTGATATGGCGCCATTCGAGGCACTCTATGGGAGAGGATGTAGATCACCCATAAGATAGTTTAAGGCTGGCGATGTGAAACCTTTGGGGGTTGATTTAGTGAAGGATGCTCAAGGTGAGGAGTATTCAAGCTAAGCTTCTAGCAGCCCAAAGTAGACAAAAGAAGTATGCGGATCATAATGTAAGAGAAATGGTGTTTCAATTCGGTGAAACTATTCTTCTTAAGGTATGACCCATGAAAGGGGTGATGAGATTTGGTAAGAAAGGTAAGCTAAGTCCTAGATACATTGGTCCCTTTGAGATTCTTGAATGTGTGGGGCCGGTAGCGTATAGATTGGCTTTACCTTCTAATTTATCAAGTGTTCATTCGATATTTCATGTATCCATGATGAAGAGGTACCATGGTGATGGGGATTATATCATTAAGTGGGACTCAATTGTATTAGACAAGGACCTCCAATATGAGGAGGAATCGATTGCAATCCTTGATCAGGTACTACTTTATTCCTTCCTTAGACTAGTTTCCTAAGTTTTGTCACTCAGGGACGAGTTGTGCGAAAGTTGAGGACCAAGGAGATTAAGTCCATGAAGGTTCAATGGAAACATCCTCCAGCTGAAGAAGCTACTTGGGAAATCGAAAGGGACATGTCAGACAAGTATCCCTAATTATTCGTCGATTCAGGTACTACTTTATTCCTTCCTTAGCTATTTTCCTAAGTTTTGTCACTTAGGGACGAGTGATGGGTAAATTGGTATCTGTTGTAACGATCTGTTACTGTCATTATAGAAAAGCCAACAGAGGAAAATTTGGGGCCAAAAAACATTTTTTGTAGTATTTGGATTTTCCCAACCTTATCCAAATTTGGATGAAATCAGAGTCATTGAGGTTTAAGGAAATCTGGTAACAATCGGATGAATCATTTATGATTTTGCTTACATTAGTAGTTAGATAACTCGTTAAGAAATCCATACGACTTTACGGAATTGAATTCGGGCGAGTAGAACTCCCGAAATTGATCTTAGCGTAAAGGGTATTTACCGAGCGTCGTGGGTTAGAGGTGTGTTGTGAAATGGGAATTTTCAAATTCTTGAAATAAATCTCTGTCTCGAGAATACCGCTTTGGCACTGGGTTTTGCCGCTTTGGCGGGGTGGTGGCCACAATGGCGGGCCCGGTGCGAATTAAAGTCGTTAATAAACCCCTAAACGACCTCATTATGCACTTTTCGACTTTTAGAGCTAAGGAACGACCCCCAGATGAATCCTACTCATTTTTCACCATTCTTGAGGCTAAAGGCAATCTTTTCACTCCCCGAATCCGTTTTTCGATCCCGTAGAACGTAATAGAATGGGTGAATATTGATAGGGGAAGGTTTTGTTATAGATTTTATGGTGGAAACAACCCTAATTTGGATAATAGGGATCATGGGTATGAGCTAGGGTTCATAGAATTGTTAGCAATTCGGGTAATTAGTGATTGTGACTGTGGTGTGTGAATGAGATCGGTTGCCACGTTCCGGCATAACTAACTTGGATCGGTTGCCATGTTCTAGCATAAAAATGGAATCAGTTGCCATATTTCGGCATAAATATGGAATCGATTGCCACGGTCCGGCATAAATATGGGATCGGTTGCCATGTTCCGGCATGCTAATTGTTTGAGTTTGGGTTCCATGAGAGGACCAATAATTTGATATAAAATATGAAACTGATCGTTGTTTGTAATTGTTGATAACATTGTATATGTTGATATATATGCATGTGATTATATTATTGTCTTGACTTGTTTATGTTGCACTAGTGGGATAGCCGCGTGATCCTACCAGTACACTGTGGTTGTGTACTGATACTGCATTTGCTCTTATTTTTGTCGAGTACATATCATCTTCAAGCGGCTACTGACAGACTTCGCTTAGGAGATCAGTGATCGTCACTTCGAATTCAAGGGTGAGCCAGGTCTTCCGGGCTACCATGGAATTCTCTTTTGTTTATGTCCATCATTTCTGGACTTAGACCTTTGTTTTAGTTAGTTCATTACTATGGGGTAGTATCCCTTCTTGTTTAGACTTGGTTCATTGTTAGAATGCTTTGTATATTGACTTTCAGGTTCTAGGTTATTCTTCCGCATTGTTAGTTATTATTATTAGAATTTTGTTAGAGTTTATGGGATCTATATTGTTATTTCCTTACTGCTTGACTTAAATGTTGTAGTTATTGCTTTAGTTGCTTGGTTTGGGTTGAAGTAGTGGTTCTCCCATCGGAGGGTTAGTGTGGGTGCCAATCACGATGGTCTGGATCGTGACATTAGTAAAGAAAGATCAAATCGACCTCAATTCAAAATTTAAAAACAAATTTGATCAAAAAAGCAAATTGAACTTGAAAGGATGATATTTTAAGATATTTGATTTGAAAAATTCTGACCTTAAAATATCAATATTTTATATATTATTGTTAGCAAGAACCAACCTTTAGAGGTTGGAAACAAAATAAAGAGGTCGATTTTTTGCAAAAAGTAAATAAATTTGGGAGGCCAATTATGAAGTTACTTTTTTTTTGTAAAAGAAAAATAAAAATTATGTAGTTTGTTTGCATTTTTTAATTTTTTTTATATTGAAAAAATGAAAGAAAAGAATGACAAAAGAAAGAAAAGAGAAAAAATAGTAAAATAAAAATTAATTCGGAAGCAAAAAAAGAGCAGAATTGATTAGAGAATATCAATTTTGAGTAAATGATTCAATATATTTATCCTTCAATAAATAAAAATGTGCTATAAATTCATTGAATTAGTGAATCATTCATTTATTTAATACCTAACTTCTTATAGTCATGATTTAATTATACATATTTTTTTAGGTTATGTAAATCATATTGGAGAAGAATATATCTATTAATTAATAATGACATTTAAAATAATAACTTTTGATATATTTTCTCAACGTATAAATAACTATTGTGTGATGACAAATTTGTCATTGATTATGTACCTATGATAAACCAAAAGCAAAGTAAACAAACATGTCACGCCTATAATTATTTTGATCATGACAATAATAATATAATCTTTCTCCCTGAAGGAGATGTTCTCCATACGAACAGTGTCATGAAATATGTGATACTATACAAAATTAATTATAAGCTTCAAAAGAGTTAATGTGTTACTATCGGAGTAATGAAATTGTTCATGTGGTAAGCCTAAAGAAAACTTTGATGTGTCGAAAGAATTGGAAACAAAAATTATTATATTGAGACTATAAACCATGGAAAGATTTAGTATCTTCAAATTACTAGAATCGAAGAGGATTATAAATATTTATGTAAAAAGATATAATTTTTTTCTTTTTGTTTGTTGTATATAAATATGAGCATGATGATGAAATCACATGAAAAAGTAAACTAGAAGTTTACTAAAATAAAGATAAGTTGGCATGACCGGTTGGCCATTTCAATTCAAATATGATGCAAAAGTAATTGAGAATTCACATGGTTAGATGTTGAAGAAATAAAAGATATTTTAACAATTATCTTACGTTGCTTGTTCTCATGATAAAATGACCATTACAACAATCAAGGTTGTGATTGTTTCTTCTAAACATTTGAAATATAAAAATGTGAATATTGGTCCGTTCATCTACCATATGGATCGTTTGCAACTACATGATTCAAATAATAGCATTTAAAGGATAGTCACATGTACTTTGCTACCAATTTATAAATTGATTTTTGTAAGATTATTTACTTGAATTATTAAATTAAGAACATAATTTAAACTATAAAATTATGTTGATAATGTTAGTAGGTTTAACAGAAATTGTATGTCTTCAATTATAGTTAAATTACTGGTTATGAGAAGAAAACTTTTAAATAAATTTAGATATAAGATGAGTTTATTTAACATGTAGCCACACATGTCAAGCCAACAAGATTTTTCACAATTGGATTAAGGTTAAGAACCAAATAATTTTCATCTAGAAATTTTAATATGCGATATTTAATTAATTTCTCCAGCACGCATAAAAATGAATCCTCAAATGAGATTGAACGTAAATGTTAAATTTTTCTAACATTAGGGAAGAGATCATTAGTAGCTGCAAATTAAGTGTAGGATGAATTATCTAGATCCTCATTAAAAATATATATATAATTTAAAGCTCAAGAAATAATTCATTTGCAAAAGGTTACAAGTCAATCGTCAAATCTATATGCTATAACCGTATGTTATAATTCAACTATAAATGTTTCAATAAGAATTATGTAAAGAACAAATAAATGGCACACATGTAACGTTATAGAACGATCGATTTCAAAAATAATACTCTTTAAATAAAAGGAGGTGTAAATGATCAAGCTGGTTAAAATAATGAGGCAAGTGCTTTATCAAAGCATTGTGACATAAATTTTATAAATTTTTGACAAAGATTCGAGTATTTAAAAATGATGAAAATAAATAAATAAAGAAATTTATAGAAGTTATGTCATATTGAAATTGATGTCAAATAACTATCGCTGATTTCTGTGATATAATATAACACTCAACATTATAAATGATAATAAGAATCTTGATTTCAAATAGTGCGGACAAATAAATGATTGATCAAATAAAATACACAATACAAATATATTTTATTTCACTTAAAAAGTGATGTTTTGAACTTATAGTTCATAAATGAAGATATAATGTTAGTAAAATACAAATAAATTATTGTGCAAAAATAAACTGTAAGATAAAGTATAGCTTATTCTTTGAAGCATAAAGTTCTTTTCAAAAGTCCTAACATTATTAAATGGAAATAAATTATCTTGTAATGGATACAATGTGAATTATTTTAGCTGGCAATAGATAAAATATTTGAATATGTATAATAAATAATTGACATGTCTAGCTAGACAGTAAAGGTGTCACAATCCTAGCTTGGCATATGTAACACTCACAGTAATCCTCTGGTGGGAGAACAAACTATGAACTCAAAACTTAACCCGACTACCAATTAAGAGACTAAGTCATGATAAAAAAAAATACTTAGATAGCAGTATTTAAAATAATTAAGAAGTTTAGTTCCATAAATTCAAAATTCAGTAAAATCAATGCAAAAATAAATTCCTTAGAACCTGAAAGTTGTATATACGAAAACATCTAACAAGTTTGTAATAGGCAACCCCCCCCCCCCCCCCCCCCCCAAAAAAAAAAAAAAAAAAAAAAAGAGCATAAGTCTAGAGTGATTGGGTATGGATAATGAACTAAGAAGGAAAAGAGGAACATGTCAGTCCAGAGGAAGAGACTCGCCATAGGACTCAGATAGAGGAGGTCTCACAGTTGAGATCACGAAGCAGCCGCCTGAAGATTTCATGTACTCAACAAAGGAAGAGCAAATATAGTATCAATACACAATCATAGTGTACAATATGATCATCGACTAATTCCAATATACTAATATGGACAAGTAACCACAACTCTATAAGCACATAATACACGATTAAAACACAAGTACCATATAGTACAAAATTAATATGCAGAACAAAAAATAAATCATCACAACATAAAAAGTCATGGAACCCACTCATATACATTGTTACTACACCGACGTGGCATCCGATCCTAAGTTAGTGTGCCGACGTGATACATGTTTTCATTGTACTGGCGTGGTACCTATTTCAAATGTTAGTGTACAGGTGTGGTACCTGTTCCAACAATAGTATGTGTCGGCGTGAAATTCGATCCCAATCATCAACACACAACATAATCACAATCACAATGAACTACAATTAGAAATGTATATTAATGTACCATATTCATTGCATGTGATTAAAAATATTATACATTTTACATTATGCCTTCCCAACATTTCAAATAATATATCATGCATGAATTATTAACGACGCAGTTAACAAGCACATAACAAATAATAAGAAATATAATAATCAATTCAAGATGACCTAATAATACCCTGATTATAATCACATAATAGCTCTCATGCCATCTTCATGATCATTCTACCTAACAGCTTTCCTTCCACCATTAATTCAAATTTAAATAAATTCCCCAAGATTAACAACCTAGATTCTAAGAAATAAAAATCAAACTACAAGTTGGGGAAGTAATTAATATGCATTTACTGTATAATTGTGGTGGAAAATTGAAGGAAACTGTCCTAAATTTCCCTTTCCATTTATAAGAATGAAGTTGCAGAAAATAGAAGTTTTTTAGGATTTTTCTGTGCAACATCCTGACTAACCCCATTATACTAGTTCGACCCGTTATAGCAGCGTCACCATAACAGCCACTCGCTATAGCGAGAATTAATTAATCCCTTTATAGTGATGTGACACCTACTATAGTGGCTTGCACTAAGACAGAAACTCATAAATCCTTCCCCCAAACTTCAAGTTTACAACACTCCTTCGAACCTTGACGCTCTAAACCAACCTCTTCACGTCAAGTCTTTCTGGGAGTTTGACTCACCCAAATTCGTTCTGAATGGCCCCATGAATTCCTTAACGTCTTAAATACTAGAAAAAACAATTCAAATTTAGATATTCTACCCCATTCATTTTTGAATTTTTCTAAACCTCGCCTTGCGTAGATTTCATCTAAGACTAGTCTAGCCTAGAATTTTCAAGTCACTATCAGAAAATATTTCTGTCAATTCTTCAACCCTTGCTTCCCCATAACGAGTGGAAGAAATCGTTACAGAAGGTTATATTAAAATCCTTGAAGTGTTTAAAGGTGCCTGAAATATAATGCTTTAAATATTCATACATGGATTAAATCAATCAAGAAAAAATAGATACAAAAATGATCCTATTTGTCTTTACATTTTAATAAGAAGGTCAAGATTTAAATTTGTTATAATAGCTATGTACATTGATGACTTGATATCATTGAAAGTCTTAAATAACTTTCAAAAATTGTTGAGTGTTTGAAAAGAAAATTAGAAATGAAATAAGTCGATAAGATAAACTTTTGTAAGGTCTGCATATTGATATTTTGACAAATTAAATATTTGTTCATCAATCAACATACATATAAACATTTTTGAAGTAATTTTACATGAAAATTATATTCATTGAGTATCTCAATGATTGTCAAATTGCTTCATATAAATAAAAATTCATTTTGACCTCAAGAAAAGCTTACTGGTGATGAAGTTTCATATTTCATTGCAATTGAGACACTAATGTACCTTACTGATAATATTCGGTCGAATATTTATTTTAGAGTGAGTTTATTTACAAGATTCAACTCATATCCAATGTGAAGATATTGCAATGAAGTTAAGCTCATTTTAGATATTTTTGGAGAATCATTGTAACACCTCAGATTTAAAAAGGAGAACATTTTCAAATTTTCTAGAACTGGTGTCTGTATCGACGGACCCACCGACAGACCGTAGGTTCACTTACGGGGAGCAGGTGGGAAACATAGGTGGCAAGTCAAATGAATTTCTAATGTCAAGTTTCAGTACTATGGTTCACCAGGATGATCCGTTGTTCAATGTACGAGTCATAGGTAGGTCTCGTAGGTGAGTCCATTACTTAGTGAAATTTTGAGGGCCAAAATTGGACTTACGGTTGCCGGCAGTGAAGTGGCTCGTAAAGGTGATCCATTTTGAGGCAGCTTCAAGGTAGCTACTGCCTTAGCCACCACAAGCCGTGGTGGTGGTCGTGAAGTGGGGCAGTGCTAGGAAGTCTTGGGGGCAGCCTTGGCCTTTGGCATGGGCCTTTCCCCTTGGCCTTGACTCATGCCCCTTGCCTTGGCTCTTGTTGCCCTCACACTTAGTCTTATTTGGTCTACTACACTACGGGGTGTTACAGATGGGTAAGCAGATCGTACTGTTCATGTGAGTCCAAAAATATACATATTTAATCATTATTTGCCTCATATTTAATCTTTTGACTATCCTTTTTGACCATAAATTTATGAACTATTCTTATGTTATGTATTTTATTTGTATGATTAAAATGACGTGAAGATGAAGAAATTTGGAGCATAAATAAATTATAAACAAGAAATCATAAAAGGAAATCAAGCAAACAACTTAATGGATTAAATTTAATATAATAATATATTTAGATATATATTTCTACTATTATCTTATAAGAAGGAGTAAGCATACATCAGGTCAACATGTGTGCTTACCTTTTGAGGGCATTTAATTCATTCAATTAAAATGGAGCAATATGATTGGGTCTTAGAGAATCTTACTGCAATTTCTACATAGATTTTTGACTGTTTAAAGACTAAAGTGTCCTTTGTTTATATCCACTTCATTTTCTTGTGTTGCCAACTTACCACGTGGATTTTTGTAACACCCCAAAAATTTCTAAGTTAAAACTCAAATTGTTTTTATTTACTTGTAGAGTTATATTGGGTGATTCTTAAATTTTCCATATATGTAAAGGTAAATTCTTTAGTGTGGGAATGATTTTGGATATCAATTAAGGTTACTAGAAATCTTAGCACAAAGTAGAGTTGAAAGTTTCCTTAACGATTAAGTTTTGATGTAAGATTCTCTTAAGGTCAACTTCAAACGACCACATCTCTTAGAATATAAAGAGTTGTGTGGTATATTACATATCAAATTAAAGGTATTTGAATCTTCTTTCCAACGCCACCAATTTCACAACAATCTGAGTTTTGAGAAAAAGTTATGACTATTTTAGTAACCAGATACAGTGCAGTGACTAATTAGCCAGTGGAAAAACAGTAAAAAGGGTCGGTTTTATCTTTTTACCTCTAATAAAATCCTAAACAAATTTCTTGACTAATTAAGAACCCAAACCAATCAGATTTTCATATCTTAATTCATCATTCTCTTCTCTCTAAAACCCTAAGGAAAAGTCAAAGTAGAAGACTTCATTCAAAATTCTTTCAATCTTTTTCAAGATTCTTCTTCAAGGTAAGTGTTTCACCAAGAATTATATTTTTCGAACTCAAAGTCCTCCATACAATTATGAATCACTAATGAAAATCATAATTATTAACCATAGAGATTTCAAGAAACTAATTCAAGAATCTCAAGAAAAGTTTTCTTGATTGTTCTCCTTCAAGCTAGGGTTTCAATGCTTCTAATGAAGTTCTTATTCAAGATTCTTCAAGAACCTTTTTATTCATGGTATGTAAGCCTATCATAATGTTGGACTAGTTCTTCCTCATGCCCTACATCTACTTTCAAATTAGTAAAAGAGAAATCTAGGATTCTACCCCTAGATTTGAGTATTCTTGAGATGAGTTGATTTTGAGTTCTCGAGTTTCTGTTTCTTTTTGAAATTCTATTCCTAATTATTGAATTGCTATTGTTATGCATTAAGATTCTTGATTTGATTCGTTCACTTTTATATTTCAGCATGAACCTTATGAATTGAGTATTCTTAAGATGAGTAGTATCGTTTAGTTCTGAGTTTTGAGTATTGAGTTTTCTATATTGTTATTGAGATCCTTGAGTTGATTCGTTCATGTCTATATTTCAGCATGAACCTTATTTTAAGAATCTTTTAAAACCAACAATTGTGTTTTAAACTGAGTTTTTGAGGAAGTAAAGTTGAGTATTGAGAAAGAGTTTCGAAAACATTATTAGTATGACAATCGAATATGCCATCAATGTTTAAGAGTATGGTATATGGATATACCATCAATGTTTATGCAGTATGACTTTTGGAGTCATCAATGCTCATATCACAATATGATTTTGATTTATTTTTGAGAAAAGGTTTTCAAGTGTGAGTTGAGTAAGAGTATAAGGGATTTAAGTATTCTCAAAGGTATCAATTTTATATTGATAAAAGATAAACTTTGATTTCTAAATGAATTATGAGTTCAAAGATATATCAAGAGGTGTTACCTTTTTTAAAAGGATAGTTTGAGAAATTATCTCAAACTAGAGGAAGAGTATGTTTTTTAACATTGAGCCCGAGTATATATACTACTGGAGTAGCATTGAGCACCAATATAGGAATTAGTTCAGACAACTCACATTTCTTATAAACCATGTATGCTAACATTGGTACAAGATCATGCTTTTAAGATGAATCCTAAGTGTCTTTGGGTAAAGCTTAGTGGATCCACTTAGTTGAGGTGTTCTATCCCTCGACAAGGTATATGACAGTTCTGGAAGTGTGGGTGATATGCTGCATGATCACGTAGCTCATAGTGATGGTTGTTGGTTAGAGAATCTCCCAAATAGAGTTAAAGTGTATTTATATATCACTTTTTATGTTGAGTTCAGAGATGAGAAAGCATTTTGTAAGCTTTAAATGATTTAACTCCTTTATTTCTTTACATGAAGCTTGAGTACATTGTTATCTACTGTAGTCCTTTCTTTCAGTTATTTGTTATTCAACTATATTACATACTCGTACATTCAATGTACTGATGTCATTCTACCTACATCTTTTAATGATGCAGATACATGTTCTTAGGATCCTTAACAAGAGTTTGTTGAGATCACTTTATCCGCTTGTCAACTTTTGAGTGAGTTCTCCTTGCTTCTGGAGGACTCCAGTTTTATGAATTGTTAGTATTAGTAGCATTTTGAGTAGTTGTGGGTCTTGTCCCAACACTCATCTGTGTATAGTAGAGGCTTCATAGATAGACAATTTTGGAGAGTCTTTCAGTTTCAGATATTTTGTTTTAAACTTATGTTTCATATTCAATATATTTAGCGAAGTTTTAAGATTCAGTAAACTTTTTTTAAAAGTTTCTTTCAATTTGATGCTTATGTATGCTTGAGTTAGTCTTCTGTCTATAGTCATCCAGGATGAGGGTTCGCAGAATGGCCAACAGTGGTTCTTGAGTGCCGGCCATGTCCAGGATGTAGGTTGGGGTCGTGAAAAACTTAGTATCAGAACACATAGTTCAAGTGTCCTAGGGTGTCTATGAAGCCGTGTCGGTAGGATCTTGTTTATTTTTATGAGGGCCCCATTTCTATAAATGAGGGACTACAAATATTTAAGAAAAAATTCCCTTTTTTCATACTCTAAATCATGTAGTAGAACTGTTTCATAACGAGCTTATTCAAACTCGTGCGTTTCTCAGATTCATATAACTGCCTCTCATAAGAGAGGTGGTTGAAAAGGAAAGTCAGTTCTTTATCGATGAGTTTCTCTCATTAAAAGTCGTGAGGAAGCCATGAGACTGCAGAGGGGCTTAAAGAAGCCTATAAGTGAGTTTAACTGTTCAGATTTGAAAGGATGCACTTATATTCATATGAATCATGCATTTGTGATAAAAGCGAGTTATAATCTTTTCTCTAAACCTTGTTTTAGTTGAGACTCTTATGGGAAAGTGTGTTTTAGAGCTTTTGTAATATTTTCATCCGAAAAGATAGTATGAGTTACGATGTTATAAGCAGTAGTTGTAAAAGTTCCCAGAGTTTGAAGAATGCATGCAGAGGTTTAGTAATCTAATAAAGGGAAATAGTGATGAGGAAAGTTATGTTATTGTAGTCATGCACCCAGTAAGTTGTTAATGATGAGTTTTCCTTTTTGAGTAGACTAAGGAATAATAATTTTGTATGGTGTTCATGATAGAGGGTAGATGAGCAGTTACTAGTTAGGATGAGTTAGAGTATACTTTAACCTTAAAGGAGTTTATGATGATATGTCATTGTGTTAGTAACGACCAAGTGTAGGTGTTGAATAGAGGAGCATGAGTATTCATGAGGTGATAGATCTAAGCTAGACTTATAATTTTTAGGGATATCTCATGATATATTCAGAAGGCTATAGAATTAGTTAGTCAATGATATGTATTGAGTGGGTAAATAGCACTTAAGTTGTGAAAGGAAGTGTGACGGTATATTGTAAGTATGAAGACTGAGAGATAAAGATTTACTACTTGTCATAAGGTCTTAGCGGGTCAGTGTTTCTTAAATTTTTATCTATTAGTTTTAAATTAGTATAGTGAGCAAGTAATCATATTGATATCCGAGTTTAGTAATAAAACATTAAGCTTGAATTTGAGATGAGTGGTGTGACCACAAGGATGGAACCATGAGAGTGATGATGTTAGTTTGAGATCCGATCTAGTAGGTTTGCTATAGAGTAGGTGAGGAGTTAAGAAGTTAGTTACAATGAGGGTGAGTGGTACAAGCATGGGATTCTAACTTTGAGGTAAGAGTAGTGAAGTGTGGCTAAGTCATAAGAGTAACAAGAGCATTAAGAGGTGTACCCCAGGTTGTATGTAACCAGATGAGGTTCTAATTGAGTTTCTTAGTTTCATGTATGCCTAAGGAGTATATTTTTGTTATCAATGTGCAGTAGGCTGATGTAAGAATTATTTATTACCCTTAAGAGTTTGGTAGAAAGGATTTTATATAGTCAATGACGAGCCTCTTAAATATTGTTCAAAGTTTCCTTTAGATTTGGTTGATATGAACATAGAAGGATGTTATTGGTAGGCCAATAAGGAAAGGTCATATTATTAATAGTCAGGTTAAGTGGTCATATAAGCTAATGAGAAGAGGTTAGGAGAAACATCTTAGAAAAAAGTCTTAGAAGGAGTCTTAGTACCTACTTATGGAGAGTTAAGTAGCCATGAGATAAGCATTTCCCGAATATTAGAGTAAAAGGAATGCATACCAGTTTAGAGATAATGGAATAGATCCCATAGCTTTCAAGTGTCAGCTTTAGACCTAATGGGGAGATGATAAGATGAGAAGCCAAGTCAAGTGTTGAGAATGAGATAGTGTTGTCTTCATAAAGAGTTAAAGTGATGTATCAATCCATTTATAATCTTGCGTATTCCTCAAGTTTAGTTATTACAACATATTGTTGATATTCCTAATATTAGAATTGTGTTCATAACCTATGCTCATGCACTTTAGAGAGATTCGCATCTAAGCTCAATTTCCAGAATGAGGGGCAAAGACTTTAGCCCATTGATCTCAATCTTACTCCATAAAGTTATGGCTATTAGCCCCATGATATGAACCTATTTATACAAGCATTCATGTCTCATAGTATGCTCAGTCTCGCAAATACATGATTTACTCTCAATGGCTAGCAACATAATGTTATGTTATCGAA
Source organism: Solanum bulbocastanum (assembly GCA_037074985.1). Taxonomy (NCBI): domain Eukaryota; kingdom Viridiplantae; phylum Streptophyta; class Magnoliopsida; order Solanales; family Solanaceae; genus Solanum; species Solanum bulbocastanum. The sequence continues at coordinate 7,797,448 of CM073604.1, forward strand.
TGAATCGTGCTTATGATCTATCTCCCTAAAGCTCTCTTAGTGTTCCTAATCTTACCTTGTGCCCAGATATCCTTGCCTTATATTAAATAACTTCATATAGAGTGTGACAATGTTCAAACTCACATCGTTCTTAACTTATGTGCTATAAACATTTCCAAGCTCATAGTGTGATTCAATTCCGCCTATGTTAGTAGGCAAGTGCAAAGGCTAGAAAGATAGTAAGAGTAAATCTTGTCCCTTCTATCCTCAATTTAACCATCATTCGAGGACGAATGATCCCAAGGGGGAGATATTATAACACCTTGAAAATTTCTAAGTTATGACTCAAACCATTTTTCATTTACTTGTAGGGTCATATCGGGTGATTCTTAAATTTTCCATATGTGTAAAGGTAAATTCTTTAGTGTGAGAATGCTTTTAGATATCAGTTAGGGTCACTAGAAACTCTTAGGACAAAGTAGAGTTGAAGATTCCTTATAGATTATGTTTTGATGTAAGATTCTCTTTAGGTCAACTACAAACGAACACATCTCTTAGAATATAAAGAGTTATGTGGGCCATAACCTACCAAATTAAATGTATTTGAATCTTCTTTGTGACACCACCAATTTTGCAACAATCCAAGGTTTGATTAATAAGTTATGACCATTTTAGTAACCAGATACAGTGCAGTGACGAATTGGCCGACGGGAAAATATTAAAAAGGGTCATTTTTATCTTTTACCTCTAATAAAACCCTAAACTAATTTATTGACTAATTAAAGACCCAAACCAATTAGATTTTCATCTCTTAATTCATTATTCTCTTTTCTCTAAAACCTTGTGGAAAAATCAAAGTAGAAGACTTCATTCAAGATTCTTTCAATCTTTTCCAATATTATTGGTCAAGGTAAGTCTCTCTCCAAGAATTCTATTTTTCCAACTCAAATTTTTCCATACAATTATGAATCACTAATGAAAATCATAATTCTTGGCCATAGATATTTCTCAAGAATCTCAAAAAGGGTTTTCTTGATTGTTCTCCTTCAAGCTAGGGTTTCAATGCTTCTAGTCAAGTTCTTATTCAAGATTCTTCAAGAACCCTATTCTTCCAAGTTTGTAAGCCTATCATAATGTTGGACTAGTTCGTCCTCACGCCCTACATCTACTTTCAAATTAGTAAAAGAGAAAATCTAGGATTCTAACCCTAGATTTGAGTATTCTTGAGATGAGTTGATTTTGAGTTCTTGAGTTCCTTTTTCTTTTTGAAATTCTATTTTTAATTATTGAATTGCTATATGTTGTGCATTAATATTCTTGAGTTGATTCGTTCATGTCTATATTTCACTATGAACCCTATGAATTGAGTATTCTTGAGATGAATAGTATCGTTTAGTTCTAAGTTCTTGAGTTTTGAGTATTGAGTTTTTTATATTGTTATTGAGATCCTTGAGTTGATTTGTTCATGTTTATTTTCAGCATGAACCCTATTTTGAGTTATAAATTTTGAGAATCTTTTAACACCAACAATTGTGTTTTAAACTGAGTTTTTGAGAACTAAAGATGATTTTTGAGAAATAGTTTCTAAAGCATGATTAGTATGGCAATCGAGTATGCCATCAATGTTTATGCAATATGACTTTCCGAGTCATCAATGATCATATCGCAATATGATTTTGATATATTTTTTAGAAAGAGTTTTCAAGTATGGGTTGAGTAAGAGTATAAGGGAAGTAAGTATTTTCAAAGGTATACATTTTTAAATTGATAAAAGAGAAACTTTGATTTCTAAATGAGTTATGAGTTCAAAGATATTTCAAGAGTCGTTGCCTCTTTTAAGAAATCATGGGGAACACATTCCTAGTTATTTCTAATAATCTAAATACAAACAAATACTTAGTTACAAGCTATTGTTATTCTTTTTATTTTTGTTTCAATTTAAATCCCTCCTTTTTGAATAACGACTACCGAGAAATATTTGCTATTGACAATATTCTTCCATATTCTCTAATGGATCGACCCCAACTCATAGTTGGGTAAATATATTGCATATGACCATTTATATTTCTTTTCAAGAAGTATATTTGGACGTTATCCACTATCCAAACTTTAAAAGGTATATAGAGAGCTTGTGTAATTGACTTTAAGGGTAATTGAGATGGTCATTTGGCTTTGATTGAATTTTTTTTATAACAATAGCAATCACTCAAGCATTGATATGGCTCCATTTGAGGCTCCACATGGTAAGAGGTGTAGATCTCCTATAGGTTTGTTTGAGGTGGGTGAAGTTGCTTTAATAGGCCCCTAATTGGTACATGAAGCTATGTAGAAAGTTCGGCATATTAGAAAAAGGTTGAAAACGAATGAAAGTTGACAAAAGTCTTGTGCCAATGTTAGAAAATGAGATATTGAGTTTTATGTGAATGATTGAGTTTATTTGAAATTTCAACCATGAAGGGTATGATGAGATTTGGGAAGAAAGGAAAACTTAGTCCCTGCTATGTGGGCCCATATCAAATTTTGAGGCGTGTTGGTAGGTTGCTTATGTACTTGACTTACCTAATGACTTGGCATTGGTGCATCCAGTTTTCCATGTCTCCTTGTCTAAAAATGTGTTCTTGATCCAACATCTATAGTACCATTGGAGAGTATTGTTATAAAGGATCATCTTTCTTATGAAGAAGTTCCGATTGAGATTTTGGATCGGCAAGTTTGGAAGTTGAGGGATAAAAGAAGTTTCTTTTGTAAAGGTTCTGTGGAGGAATCAGTTAGTTGAGGGTGCTACTTTGGAGGCCGAGGCTGATATGATATCCTATTATCCTCATCTCTTTCCTTCCGTTCCTACTCTAGTTTGAGGTATTTAGTTCCTCATGGTTTACACTTTTCGGTTCATGTGTCTTAGATATTCCCATGATTCCTCATTAATGCATATTCATGAAAAAAACTTGATTTTTGAGAAAATGAGTTAAATTGATTGACTTCTCCATGTTTATTTGCATTTGAGTATGAGTTGCATATAGACCTTATGAGATGATGTTTTGAACATGTTTTAGCTTGGAGTTGATGTTTCCTCCTCGAATATGTACATTTATGTGATTGCATTCATTTTGGGCGGTTAGATCTAGTTCCTACCCCTCTTATGATGTCTTGATTTCGATCCAAAGACGAATGTTCCCAAGGGGAGATATTATAACACCACAAATTTGAAAATGAGGAAAATTTCAGGTTTTCTAAAACTGGCATATGTACCGACGAACCGTAGGTTAACTTACGGGCCGTAGGTGGAAAGACAAATGATTTTCAAATGTCAAGTTCCAATACCCATTTTACGGTTCACTAAGATGGTTTGTCTTTCAATGTACGAGTTATAGGTAGGTCTTGTAGGTGAGTCCCAGACTTAGTGAAATTTTGAGGGACAAAGTTGGACTTACGGTGGCCATGTATGAAATGTAGGTTGACCAAAGGACCGTACATGGGACCTGTTGTTTGAGGGTCTAGAAACAAGTTCTTGAACTCCACCGACGATTGACCAGGATGGTTCGTAAATGGACTTACGGACCATAGGTCCAATCGTCGATGGTGGTCAGAAGTTATTTTTAAAGGGGCTTTTGGGTCTTTTCCTAATTATTCTAACCCAATACCATGTCTTTATCATTATAACCTAGGCCTTATATAAATATGTTTACCTCCAAATTACCCAATTGAACTCATTCTCCTAATTTGTCAAAGTTAGTTGATCAAAGTTCTTCCCCAAATATTTCTCTCTCTATGAAAGAAATAGTTCTAATGAATTCTAGCTTGGATTGGCTACTTGATGTGCGTTCCATGGATGATAAGACAAGTGGCGATTACCCATGTCGCTTAATGATAAGACAAGTCAAGACTAATGACTAATCCATGGGAATTATGCTTAGCATCGAGCGGACAAGTGGCGATTACCCATGTCCCATAACTATGTGCCACCATAGGTTTGTCTTAGATATACATTAGCTAGTGGATACACTTAATCTAGAAGTTTATGGTTCTTACCTTGCCAAGTAAGAAAATCTCTTTTCGGTGTGGGATAGACACCAGATTCCATGTTATATCTCACATGGTCTATATGTCGGTTAACGGAAAACTTCCCATAATACTAAACCACGGTTACTTCTAGAAGTATCTCAAATATGTTTTAAAGATGTGTAGCTTGCATTGACCATGATTTCGACTAATGTTTTCAAACATGTTATTTTACGATTTATCTTGGTTATTGCATGTCATGTAAAGTCCTTTTTAAAATGATTTCATAAATCTTATGCATTTCTATCATAATTAACACATACTCTTGCCTGCATTGTTTCCCCAAATGTAGGGTCCGACACTCCGATTCCGCATACTAGTGGCTAGTTGATACCTTATAGCCATTGAAGATTGGTGCATCCTCATGTTCTGAGGATCGAGATTCTTTATTTCTTTTTGTACTTTTTTCATGGATGTTGTATGTGATGTATGAGTTACGTCCCAATCACTCTTTGATGTATTAAATGACTTTGAGACTATGTTAGACTTCTGCTACTTTTTGTCAAACTCTTATGATATAAAACGATCTTTTCAACATCTTTAAATTATTTTATCTTGTATAATGCATGCTAAGTTGATTGTGTAGGGCATCTTGGGGTCGTATACGCCATGTCACGTCTAGGGTGTACTATGGATAATGACAATCAGGGACATGAGTTAATTTTATTTTATTGTTAGAAATGATTGATTATACATATTCAGAGTATTTACTTGATCCGTATAAATCTCGATCTAAAATGGATCATTTGTTAACGTGCGAAGTCCCAATAATAACTTGGCGTCAAACAAAACAAATACTTGTAGTCACTTGTTCAAATCATGCAGAAACAATAGTCATTCATGAAGCAAGTTCAGAGCGTGCTTGGTTAAAATCAATGACACATCATATTCAGAGAATGTGTTTTTTTTTTTTTTTTTGAAAAATAACATTTCAATCACTATGCACGAAGATAATACTTTATGTATAGCTCGATTGAAGGAGGATACATAAAGGACATCAAACAAAATATGTTTTACTAAAAATTATTTTCACACATGATCTTCCACAAAGTAGTTAGATAGAAATTTAACGAACCCGTTCAAATGATGATCCTATTGATTTGTTCACTAAGATTTATTAACATTAACATTAACACTTGAGAAGATAAAATATAATATTGTAGTACATCATCTTCGAGATATCAAGTAAAGCTTTTATCGGGGGAGGGGGGTAAAATACATGTTGTACTTTTTTTTAAACAATGAATTTGTCCCAATTGAAGTTTTCTAGAAAGGTTTTTAATGAGGCAGCACTCGAGGTGTATTATAAGTTATGTGTACTCTTTTTATCACTAGCCATTTTTCACTAAATTTTTACTAGAAAGATTTTGACGAGACAAATTATCTATGGACATCCAAGACGAGACAAATTATCTATCGACATCCAAGGGGAGGGGGAGTGTTATAAGTCAATTGAATTAGTGGATTATCCATTTACTTAATACATGAACTTCATACATTCATGTATACACATTTCCTAGGTTTCATGAAGCATTTTGGAGAATAATATATCTATTAATAATGACATCTAATGTCATGATCCGAGCCTATACCATGGATGTGGCTGGCACTCATGAATCATTGGTGGTCCATAAGCGAACCCTCATCCTAGCTGATTACAAGAAGAAAACTAAGTCAAGCATATACAACCATCAAACTAAAAGAAATATTAAATAAAAAATGTATTAAATCTCAAAGCTCTCTGAATATACTGAGTATTAAACATAGGTTTTAAAGAAAACCTCTAAAACTTAAAGACTCTAAAAAATTGTCTATTTATGAAGATTCTAATGTATAAAGATGAGTGTCGGGAAAAGACCCACGACTTCTCAAAAACTAATACTAATAACTTACAAAACTTAAGTCCTCCGAAAGTAAGGAGATCTCACTTAAAAGCTAACAAGCGGATGAAGTGATCTCAACAGACTTTTGTTGAGGTACCTAAGAGTCTACATCTACATCATTAAAAGATGCAGGTCAAATGACATCAGTACATTGAATGTACGAGTATGTAATAAAGCCAAAACAAAATAACTGAATGAAAGGACTACAATAGATATAACCTAAACTTAACTGAATGTAAAGAATTAAAGGAATGAAATCATTTAAAATTTATAAAAATAATTACTCATATCTGAAACTCAACATAATAAGTGATATCGTAAAAATATGCCTTAACTCTATTTGCGAGATTCTCTAATTGACAATCATCACTATGAACTACGTGATGATACATCATCTCCCCCATGCTATTAGAGCTGTCCTATACTGTGTCGGGGTATAAAATCTCTCAACTAAGTGGATCCACTAAGCAGTAATGATTCATCTAAAAAGTATGATCATTTACTTATGTTCGCAGACATGGTTTATGAGGATTTTGAGTTGTGTGAACGCATCCTCATATCGGTGTTCAATACTACTCCCAAAATATATACCTCATGCTCAAATGTATAAACTATACTCTTTCTCTGTTTTGAGGTAACTACTCAAAATATCTTCTTAAAAGAGGTAACTGCTATGAAATATGTTAGAACTCATAACTTATTTAGAAATCAAAGTTTCTCTTTTCTCAATGTAATAAAATGATACATTTGGGACTTTTTGTAATGACCCAAAAGGTCATTTTTGGGAATTTTTATAAAATTACTGTTTTACTTCTCCTGATAGTTTGCTTAGTCATTTTTAGTTAGTCGGTGAAGTTGGTTTGAAATTTTGAACCATTCAATAACTGAGATTATTAAATTGATGAGTAATTTTTAGACAATTTATTTAGTCTGTGACTAATGGGTTAAGTCTATATTTTATTTAATACTCTATACAACTTGGTCCATATAGATTAAAGAAGTAGTAGGACTTGTCACTTTTTATACTTAATTAGTTAAGAAAAGAAAAGATAGGCCAAAAAGTTACCTCTTCGGACGAAGGTTGAAGAATGCCTCACTTTTTATATTGCAGGTAAACTATTTTTTCTTCCAAATTAAAACCTTCAGCAGAGAATGTTGATTTCAATTGCTGGTAGCGCACTATTATTATTGGTTGTGTAAAACAAGTGAAATTTCACATATAAATGATTTTAATTTGACGTAAGGCATAAAGACAAAAGTTAATTGGTAATCACGACATATTAATGGCCAATGATTAGGAAAATATAATATAATATAATAAGGGATTGAAGGAATAAATTGAAATAGGAAAATTGCTGCATATTATTTTCATGCTTTGGCTACTGATTCTCGAGGTTAGTTAACTGACTTCAATTTTGATTCTTTTTATTATTATCATATTCTAATTCAAGTTTTAATATATATTGAGATAGGTAATAAAGTATTAGATATATTTATTATATGAATACCGTTAGATTATGATATTGGAGGAATTGAAATTTTAACCCTAGGCTTGAAAATTGAAGAAAAATTGAAAGAGTTGACATGCTAATTGGCATCAAAATTAGGAACTTGATTTAAGGTTTAAGTGAGTTTTTGGGTCTAGGTTAGACATATTGTAATATGGGTGTTGTTAGGTTTGAAAGCTCATTGTGATTATTTATGTGAATATATTGTATAGATTTGGAAGCCAAACAAAAAAGAAGGATCAAGTCCCGAAGCGATTGTTCGAATATTTGAAGCAAGTGGATTTCTCAACCCTTGTTAAGTGTATAGAATCATGTATTTCATTGTGGTATGTGTTGGGGAGTAATGGACTTGGTTATGGGTTGGCTTGTCCATATTGAATGATTCTAATAAGGAAAAAGGGGTAATAAAAAGACAACTTGGTTGTATATTGATGCGTGATGCGTTGGGAATGGTATGAAAGATTTATTGATTTATTAATTATGTTATACCACGATTGTGTTGTTGTGAATTGTGCATTGATATAAAAATGGTCATCTCCTTATTATTTAAGAATATGTCATTTGCATTGGTTTTGAGACATGGCTGAGATAAGTGTTATGTGAATTGATAAAGGATAAGAAATTAAAGAGGATGAACCATTTCGAGGGACGTGTCATGCACTGCGATAGATACTATATTTCGATGGATGTGTCGCACGCCGTGACTATTCTATTATCGAGGAATGTGTTGCACACCACGATGAATTTTATTATCGAGGGTCGTGTCGCACGCCGCGACAGATGCATGGATAGATATGTCCCCCATGGGTTCCGGACTGAGAGACAGCGAGTGTGTGTCGTTAGGACAGACATGCATCACTATACCTGACATTACATTTTATTGCATTGCACATCTTTATCATCAGTGAACTTGATCTTGTGTGTTGCTGATCTTGTGAGTGCATTTCTGTGGAACTTGTGATTGATGAATATTGAGTTTGTTGTTAATGATATATAATTATTAGAGTGTTGTTGTTGAGATGTGTGCTATGTAAATTGTGAACTATTAGGTTGGGATGATTTTATGCAGGTTGTAGTTGTGGAGGTTTAGTTGGGGTGGTAGAAGTACCCGTATTTTATTCCCTTAGCTTGTGTTTAGAAGTTTACTTTGCCAAGTACCGTATGGTTTGGTACTCATCCCTTGCTTCTACATTTTTGTAGGTTACGAGCCTGGATCTTCATGATACTTTCTATTCTCTTCTTTTCTAAAGCTTCCTGTGGAGATTTGTAAGGTAGTTGTTTGTCATCTCAATGAACTTTCTTACTCATCTTTATGATCTTGTTCTATTTTAGAGACAACATCATTTGTGACTTATGTTTTCTTTCAATTCTACTGTAATACATTAGAGGCTTGTGCACGTGACAATCAGGTTTGGGTGTATATTTAAGTCGATTATGAATTTCCGTATTATATTAAATTATTAGACTTTTATTTATAGTTTATTTCCGCACTTTATCGCAATGGTTGAAGTTTAGGCTGACTTGTCTTGGTGGAATAAGACGAGTGTCATCACGTCTATTTTGGGTTGTGACACTTCTTAGTTCCTATATACTCTTTCCCAAATTATTTTTTAAACTCTTCCTCAAGATTCCTCTTTGCTTTCTCAGAACTCAGTGTAAAGCAATTATAATTGTTTAAAAGATTTTCAATAAGAACTTGATGAATATTCAGAGGTAGGGTTCATGCTAAAAAATAGACATGAACAATCAATTCAATAAATCTGAATGTACAATATATAACAATTCAATAATTAGGAATAGAAATTCAATAACTAACAACTCAACATCAACTCATCTTAAGAATACTCAAATCTAAGGATAGAACTCTAGATTACTCTTTTACTGATTTGAAAGTTGATGTAGGGCGTGAGGACAAACTACTCCAATACTATGATAGCCTTACATACATGATTATGAAGCTATTAGATTGAAAACTTTGGTGGGGACTTGATTTATCTTGGGCTTGAGGAAGAACATTAGCTTTCTTGGAGGAAATGTTTGATCTTAGAATCTTGGGGCTTGATCTTGAGAGAAGAAACTCTTTATGAAGTTCTTATATTGGAAGAACTTGGGAAAAATATGATTGATCATATTTTGTGTATTTTTCTTACGAAACACCTTAGATGATTGTATTTTGGTTTGACTAAAGAAATATTTGGAGCACAAGTTAATTATATGTTTAAAAAAATCCAAAAATCTAAAAAAATCCGAAGTTTATTAGTTTGGTTTGATTTATAAATTTAAAAATTCGACACAATGGTTTGGTTTAGTATTTGAAAACCCGAACCAACCCGAGGTTGAAAAACCCAAAAAAATCCGAATTTTATTAGTTTGGTTTGGTTTATAAATTAAATTATTTTACAAAAATGATTTGATTTGATATTTGAAAAATCCGAACCAACCCGGTCATGTACCACCCTAGTTGTGTTGGCTAACATGATCAAACGTGGATATTCATATTTGTCCATCTTTAACCATAAATTTGAAACTCATAATTACTTTTTTGCATAATTCTTTTTAATTTTAATTAAATAACCTCTTGAACTGCGGATTGACCTCGATCAGTTTCACTCAAACCTCAAGGATCAGCGGGGCTTATAAACCCCTCATAAATAGACTTATTTTTTTTTTTTTAACTCAACCATACTCAAATTGCAGGTTGTAATATGATATACTTAAAATAGGACTTATATATCATTTATTTATTTATTTATTTTTAAATAAAATATTACATAGATATTGTGTTTAAGACCTTAATATATAATACGTGAATCTATTATCCTTTTAGTTACAAAATATAAATTTTAATTACAGAACACAACAAATTGATTGACACATTTTCTTGCTGGATTTTAGAAATTTGGAGTTGACTTTTTGAGAGTGAAAATTTACTATTTAATTTCTAAAATTCCCCCCAGCATTAACATTTGGGAAACAATTACTATGGTAATTTTTTTTTTCTCTCTTTTCACTTTAATATTTCAATTTAGGGGCTGATGTAATTTTTTCTCTCTTCTCAAGCATATTTTGTCCTTGTTCCACCCTTGCTATACACCATTATTTATTTTGGTGGAAAAAATATTGCTTCTTACATAATTTTATATAATATTTTTCTATCTTTAGTTTTTTTATATACCATTGTTCGATTTGTTAGATCGAATAATACATTGATACTTATTTTATGATTTTTTGTTAAATTTTTCAATTTATAAATTTTATTGACTAATTAATTTTCTTATTAATTTATTTTTCGAAAGTATACGAAATTATCATTTACTTGAATATATATAAAAAAATTATGCACATTGTGGTGTATAGTTGGTGTAGAACATCTATTCCACCATAAGGATGACTTACATTAACAATTATTCTATTGTATACCACAAACTATTCTTAACAAGCCCTAGTTTACGAAATAAGTCTAAAAACTGAAATGACCGAAAAGAACAAGAACTCATAATATGTGATCAAACCCTCAAACCATGAGGACTCACCACAAGCTAAGAACATCTGATCAATCCACTAGCCACAACCGGATGGAGGAATGTCAGAACCTATATTATGAGACAATATAGGCACAAGAGATGTATGCGTCATTACTCAAAATATATTGAATATGGGTAAAATGCACAAGTACAACCATGAAGCCTGCTAAGTTTGAAAACATGATAATGAATGACCAAGTAAAAACTTATCAAACCTGATAAGTTGAATTCATAAGATGTAAAACAAGGTCAATGCAATATTCAAAAATCATAACATAAGCTTAAATCATAGTCTTTTGAGAAAATATTTAACTGTTGAGAAAACCATATTTCTTTATGGGAGATATCATTAATTGACATAAACCATGTGAACTATAACATGTAGTCCAGTGTATTACTCCCATACCGAAAAGAGAGTCTTATACTTGCCAAGGTAAGGATCATATTTCCTACAGGGACACGTAGTTATGAGACAAGGGGATTGCTACTAAAGAACTCTGCCTCTACTATTGGGTGAGCCTCCATCCCAAAGTCTAGTTGGCGCTAAGTAAACTCCTAACGAAAGTGTGCATAATCATATAATAATAATAATAATAATAATACTTGAAATAGTAAGAATCTAGTCTACAATTCAATCATAAACTTCATATCATAGAATAACTTATTTAAAAATCATGATTTCATGTCATACTCATAAAGAAACTGTCAAAAACATCTAAATCATGATCATCTTTTCATAAAGAGAATACTTCAATTGGAAGTAACCTTTTTCATAAAACACGTTGACGCTTTATCTAAGAGCATCCTTGATTCATAAATTCTTCAATTCATAATGCATGTATAATCTCAAAACTTAGTTCATAATCATAAAATATTCATATAACAAGGGTTCAAATGAATATCATTGAAAACATGTAATTATGATCAAATCATGCATAATAAGATTAATTATGAAGAATAAACTCAATTACAATTGAATCCATAAGAAACTATGCAAACCCTAAAATTTGGATTGACATCATAGGAGAGAAATAAAGGATTCTTTGGGACTCAATGGATGAAAAAGTATCTATTGATGAATTTTCCACATACCTTGATAAACCTTAACCTTGGCACTAAAGAACCCTAGAAATCACCTTGAGAGAACCATTGGAAAAGAAGACTTGAGAGCTTTTAGGGTTTTGAGAGAATGAAAGGGAATGAGATATTTTTAACTATAAAATCAGTTATAGGCTAAGGAATAGTCAATAAACAACGTAGTTTAGGAATTAAAAGTGTAGGAAAAGACTTAAATACTCCTAAAAATAAATGTTGGAGTGCCCTACAAACCCATATACGGTCCGTATAATGGATTACGAATCATACTAGTCATCTTCAGACCACATTACTTGAGACCCAAAATTCTAGACTTAACCATAGACCCCCTTCTACCAGCCATAAAGCATTCCACAATCCTTCAGTCCTCTCATACCTCTCGAGCCCAAAAATCCTTTGATGTTCGAGATGCCAATCATGAACTAAGGACTATAGATCGTATAACTTTATATGAGATATACTCTTCATCCATAGATCCAAGTCATCAAGTTTTTCCATGTTTGGAACCACAACCACAAGCCTCATCTACAACCCGTACAAGCGTATATGGGTCATCCTGTTGGTCCGTAGAAACCCATCAGAAACTTGAAATTTTCCATTTTTTCCACAATAATATTACATCTAGTTCCTACAGCCCATACAACCTTCTACGCACCGTAAAAAGGCTCATGAAACTAGTGCACCAACAATCTTTTCTGCAATTTTCTTTCCAACTCAACTTTCCAACTTTAGAGTGTTATAATAACATAACCCCTTCTATAACGTTGAGAATTTTCAAAAATAAGTTGTAATGACCCCCTAGGTCATTTCTGTATTTATGCCTTCTATTTGTAATTTAGAGAGTTCCTATAGCAACCCTTTTTTGGGACTGACAATGGTCAAGTGGTCATTCATTTGATTTTATGCGAATATTTGTCTTTTGGAGTTTTCAAACCTTGAATGATCATTTTTGATAAAAAATAAATCAGGAAGATGACCTTAGAATCCAATTCTCACAATTCCATCAGCTCCAAAATAGTCATTTTAGGCTAGTGGCGTGGTTGACATGTCTCCCGAGGCTTTCAATGTGAGTTTGTGCGATTAGGCATTTTAACTTTCAATTTATGGCCTAAGTTTGACCTTGGTTGACATTCTTGGTAAAGGTGCTCAAATGAGAATTCCATCAGTGTGGTTAGCTCCAAAATATTGAGTTTGGTCTAGAACGACCATTTGTATGGGTCTCAAGGCTCCCAGGCTAATTCTGAGCCCCTTATGGATTCTAGCTTAAAATAGAGTTTGGGTGTTAGACCCACTTTTTGTTGAAATGACCTCATAGCTCTGTTGAGTCTGGAATATTGACTTCGATATAGTAACATATCTCGTTTGCAACAAATTCTGAACAACCCATAGGAGATTTCAAGTTGCCAAAACTCAGTTCATATGCATCAGCTGGTGCATGCCAAAATGTCCTTCGTGTTTGAGGACCCTGGGTCGTATTCGTGAAGCTCAAGCAACTTGGTGGCCACATTCACGAGGTCTAGTCGTGAACACGAGGCCTGCGTTCATCGGGACCTATTTTCCTCTTGGCCACGATCACGGGGTGTTTGTCGTGTTCGCGGGGCCCCACCACGTTCTTGAAGAGAATATTTGTTTAGTATTTTAAATAAGACCAGACCCTTGATTAACAACCATTATTAAACTTCCAAAGGCGATTTCTCCTCTGTTATAGTTTATAATTGAGTGATTCAAAGTCCTGCGCGTCTGGGATTGTTGTGGCTATGTATATGGATTATCTAAAGTCATTGGTGAACCTTTGTTTATGGTAAAATCACATTTTATCAAGCTCTCTTAGCTCCTTTGTTGCTTTTAAATTGTGATAATTTGCATGCTGGTTTTATAGTTGTTCTGAGCCTTGTATTGTGTTCCATTTTGGAGAACAATTTTGGGGGTAATATTTTAGACCTTTTGATAGAGTCAATTCTAGAAATTCTGTTGCGGGTCCCATAATTCCCTTTTGACTCAAAAATTGGGCCATTTATGTTTTATGTTCTTTTGGGTTTTGAAAAGATCATATTGATGTTTTGATCCTAGTTTTGATAGCATGGCAATGTTCTGAGGCCGTTGGGAAAGGAAAGCTTTAAAACAGTGATTTGGGGTGTGCGGAGTTAGCCTAAAAGTAGGCAATGAATTTCCTTCTCGTAGATTGAGCTTGAATGTGTAAATACATGTTGATTAGAGTGAATTGGGGGCGGGTATACATCGAGGTTATGTGTTTACTTCTACCTTGTGAATTGACATACATGTTTATGTTATGGTATATTTGAGCTTGTTTGGCCTTATTCTAGTATTAGACTAGTGTTTTCCTTAGACTTGCTATGCTTGTGGCCCGTAGGCCTTATTTCTTCTTTGACGTTGTTTCAGACAGCTTTGCTCCTTCTAGACTGGAGTAGACGACTTGAGTCTGATAGAATGAACCTTATTTTAGGTGGTGACTTAGTTTCTACTACCCATTGCGATATTGAAGGTTATGTGATTTCCTGGATACCTTGGGATTGGAGTGGTTCAGGCTTGTAATCTTGTATTAATTGCTTCTGAGTGGACTTCATCCCACAATGGTACTGTTGATTGATTGTGATGAGATCCTCTTCAAAGTCAAAAAGCCCACGGGTTTACTTTTGCTAGTTGGGTGGCTGACACCCCTAGGAATCTACAGGCTGGTTGGGCTGCCCCATTATTGGTTACTTCAGTTTGACGTGGATGCTCAACATTCAAGTATGTCACTTCTTATTCAAGGCTGATGATCACGGTTTAAGGAAATTACTTTTGATTTGAGATTGATGCTCATTGTTTGAGGTCGTTACTTTCAATTTGAGGCTAATCCAAATGGTTTGAGACTGTTACTTCCAGTTTAAGACTGATGCTTATGGTTTGAGGTCATTACCTCTAGTTAGAGGACATCACTTAGAGTTTGAGGCCCAGTTTATGCTTCTTGGATCTGCTTTCTCTATACTACATTTTTTTAGTTTAGATATTCAGTCTACCTTTCGGGCTTATAGGAGGAGCTTAGATTTTACATAAACTTGCGCACGAATGTACCTTATAAGCTTATGTGATTTAGTTAGGTTTAGTTTAGTTGTTCTTAGTTGTACTTCTGCTACGCTTATGTGCTTTCTTTAAAATCTATTCTGAGCTTTGTTTTTGTCTAAATTTTATATTTTCATATTGTCTTTACCCTTCTTGCTAAGTCGGCCTATGATGCCTACTGAATACATTTTTTTGTTATTCATGCTACACTTTGCATTTATTTCATGATGCAGGTCTCTGTTTCAGCTACCTGCGGTGATCGTTAGTGCCAGCGACAACTTTTTGATCGGAGGCGAGGGTGAGCACTAGATGTTTTGAGTAGCATGTCTCCTTCTGTATATGGTATAGCTAGTCTTCTGTATTTTGAGACAAACTTTGATTTTGGTCCATTTTGAGACTTGTACACTTTTGTTAGAACAACTCAGTACTTGTGACTTCCAGTTTTTGAGAGAGATTTCATTGTATATAGTTTTGGTTTTCTTCTGCTCTTATGTTGTTATGTTGTTTAGATTATTGTTTCAATTTATTTCTACCCTTATACTCATTACTTGTTGTTCTGGGTTACATATTGAATTACCTAATAGTGGATTATAGTAGGTGCTATCATGACTAGAGGGATTAGGTCATGACAAGTTTGTATCAGAGCCTCAATTTCATCGGTCTCACTTGTATAAAGCTAATACCTAGTAGACTCCTGCAAATTAGTGCGAAGACATTTGTATCCTATCTTTGGGAAGCTACAGGGTGTCGTTAGGATCTCTCTATTTTGTAACACATTCGTGCAGTGTGTGTCTTATTGGTTTCAGAAAATCTCACTCGTTTCACTCTTTTTCTAGGATGACATATATGCGCCGTGTGGCGGCTTGAGGTAGGGGTCGAACTCTCAGAGAGAGAGAGAGAGGGGGGGGGGGGGGATACAGAGAAAGAAACATATCCTCAATAAACCCATTTTTCAATACAGTCAATGGGGTTAGGACCAACCCAACATCCACCCAGACCAGTTATGGCTCCAGACCTTTAGACAACCATCACACATCTTTTGACTGTTCTTGGGGGGCATGCAATAGGCCCCAACTATAGCTATAGTTCCACCAACACCAACACCACGGGGTCAGCCTGCATCAGAGGCATCTCAAGTCCAGGTACCACCTAGGGGTGCCCAATTCGTGATCACGGCCGGAGCTTTGATGCTAGAAGAGCACAATATGCTATGAGTATTTCTCAGACTTTTACCTCGGAGGTTTTCGAGGCCTTTGGGTTAGAATTCCCATGAGTTTCTTACTACTTGCCATGAGCTACTATATACATTGGGTCTACTAGAGATGAGAGGAAGTGATTTCATTGCTTATCAGCTAGCTAGGCCAGCCAGGCAGTAATGGCATACTTTTATAATTACTGAGCCAACCAAGTCTTTTTTGGTTACTTAGACCAAGGTTTTTGAGGCCTTTATGCTAGGTTCATCCCCCATAGTTTAGAGATCACCCTCAGGATTAGTTCTCCATATTCGAGCACAACTCTATGATCATGTATGAGTATGAGGTGGGGTTTCTCGAGTTATTCCGCCAGGCTACTATAAACCTATCTACTAAAAAGGAGAGAGTTCGGTGCTTTGTCCATGGTTTGAGATTACAGTTAGAGATTGAGACCTAGGCTATGGTCTCCGTAGGCCGCTCATTTCTTGATGTATTTGACCATGCTCGTACTATTGAGAGTTTTCGTTTTGAGGCCCATGGGGAAGGGACAAGAAAACTTGGCATGAGGGCATCTATAATGGTCCTGTTCTAGGTAGAGGGACTACTATGATAGGCCCAGTCAGTAGTTTCAGCAGGGTCAGTCCCACTGGCCTTTTTGGCCATCACTTTAGGCTTCAAAAAGTGACTGGCATAGAAGGAGTGATGCTAGCTCAAGTCACAGTCAATACGGGTCTCAGTCATGTGCTTCAGGAAATAGTGATCATTCTTCTGTAATATGATCATCTCTATATTGTCTTGAGTTCGTGGAGATTCAGAAGGTGTTGATAATGTCTCATGGTTTGTGGTATTTAATTCATTTGGATGTATCCAAAATGTAGTGGGCCTTAAGGAAACTTTATTGATGGCAAAGATGAAGAGGGACATTGTGAAATATGTTTCTAAGTGTCAGAATCACCAACAAGTAAAGTATGAACACCAAAGGTCTGCAAGATTTCTTTAGAGAATGTCCATTCCTAAGTCGAAGTGATAAATTATTTCCATGGACATCGTGGTGAGAATCCTTAAGATCTTAGGGAAGTATGACACAATTTGGATAATTGTTGAAAGGTTGACTAAATCAGCCCATTTCATTCTGGTCAGAGTATATTACAACTCTCAACAGTTCACTAAGATTTATGTCAAGGATTGCACGGTGTGCTCTTCTTTTTTAATTATTTCAAATAGAGGCACTGAGTTTAATTCTAAGTTCTGGGGAAAATACATGATAAGTTAGGCAACAAACTTACTTTCAACACAATCTTCCACCCTTAAACAAATGGCCAGTTGGAGATGATGACTCTGGTGTTGGCAGACATGCTACAAGTATGTGTGATTGACTTTGGGAGTTGTTTGTGATCATATGGAACATGGTTCGTCTAAATGTTAAGTCAGGATTGGTGACTAAGAGTCTTGTTGTACTGCTTACATGGTTGACTATGCAAGTCCAAGTTACTCAAGGAAAGTAACTATTTCTCAATCCAAGTGATAATGCAAGCATTCTATTATACTAGTTCAAGCTACATTGGAAGGGTATGATTGCTCAATCCAAGGCTATCCATGAGTTCTACTATCTCAAGCTACTATGCATGGTTTGGTATTACCAAGTCAAGCTATCTGTGAAGGGATATAATATCACTACTTCAAGCTAACATAGTTCTTACATGAAGCCTTAGAACACTCACGGGGTACTTCTTGAAGTATGCCTTACATTGAACACTAATGGGGTACCTCTTGATGTATGTCTTATTTCATCATGAAGGCTTATTAGATCATGTGTGAGCATTCGTCACCATCCATGATCACTTTTACTCTTAGATTCATTTTTTGGTGAGCAAACCTTTCAACCTAGAATCATTCTATGTGAGAAAACCTTTCACATCATGTTCATTATGTGTTCATGAGAATGCCCTTTCAATTATCACAACAACATTATCATAATCATTGACACCTTACTCTCAAAGGTTTCTTGAAGCATTTACGTAGATTCTATAACAACATTCATACATTCATAATATAGATCATGTAGGTAGACCTTCCACAACAATACCATATACAATCAATGTTCATCATATAGCTTCCCTCTCAATGCCTTACTAGCCTTAACTCATCATGTTAGCTTTACTCGCAAGCCCTAGTAGTCATAATTCAACATATAAGATTTATTCTAAAAGGCCTAACAACAATCATTCATCATTCATGCTTTTGTCTCAAGATAATCCTAATCTTAAGCCTTACAATTCATAATTCATCATACATACTTGATCTTAGTCAATTCATGTCTATAAGCTTTACTCTTAAGCAATTCATGTCTATATGCCTCCATCTCAAGCAATCTATAATGTTATTCATCAATCCTAGAAGATCACATCTAAGCCCTCAATTTCCCCTTTCATGGCATAAAACCCAACTATATCAAATTTACCTTAGAATCATAGGTTAAACATGAATACATGTATAATCATACTAAAAACATGAAATTCCATGATAAACAATCATAATACACTCTATTGGATCATAACCCATAACATTATAAGAAACCCTAGTTTGACTTGGGGAATTCTTCTTCTAAATTGGGGAAAACATAGGGACTCCATGGATGAATAAGCCATCATACCTTGAATACAAAGACCACAAAGCTTGGAAGTTTAGAGACTTAGCTTGACCTAGCTTGATTCCTCTTCTTTTTCTTCTTCAACTTTTTAGAGAGAGAATACTTGAGAGAGAATTGGGTTTCCTTTAGGATCTTGAAATAATGACTTAGGATGACTTGATTTAGGGGTATAAATTATTTATATAGGTGGCCTAGATTAGGGTAAAATGACACCATCTAATCCTAATGAAAATTGGATAGACCCATTAGTCCTCAACTTAATCGTCTCTACTGCCTCATCCACGAGACCTCGACCATGGGGTGTAAGTTGACCTACGGCCCATACTGGTTAGGCTTGGTTTGAGGTTCAGAGACATTGGAAGTGGGCACTTGATCTAAGGAGCCCAACCACGTGGCATGGACCCATCCACGGGGCGTAGGTCCTGCCCATGGTTACTGCCTTAGGCGGATTTCAACGGGGCTCATCCACAAGGCTTCCCACGGAGCGTGGATCTAACCACGGGGTGTGGATGGCCCTGGTGGGTGACACCTTTATGCTCTAACATGCTAAACCCTCTATTTAGGTTTGGGGTGTTATAGTATTTGAAAAGTGCAAGTACTTGAATTTCAAAAGGGCAAAGACACCAGTTGATGTGAACCTTGATCTTGCTAAGAATAAAGGTCAAAATTATAGTATTGGGAAGTTTGATGTACTTCATGAATTTACACAACTAGACATATCCTGCTCTATAAGTAAATTGAGTCGATACATAAGTAATCCCAATAAAATTCATTGTATGGCAATAAAGGGGGGTTTTGGCGGTACTTAGATGACACTCAAAACTATGCTTTGCATTACAATAAATATCCAGCAATTGTTGAAGTCTATAGTGATGAAAATTGGAATAATGGGTCAACTGAAACTAAATCCATGAGTGGATATGTTTTCACTATTGGTGGAAGAGAAACGTCATGGAAATCATCCAAAAATATATGTATAGCTCGCTCTACAATGGAGTTTAAATTCATAGCATTAGACAAGATAGATGAAGAAGTTGAATATCTATGAAATTTCTTAGAAGATATTTCGTTTTGGCCCAAACCAATGGCCCATATATGCATACATTGTGATAGTCAAGTTGAAATAGAAAGAGCAAGAAATGTTATGTATAAAGGCAAGTCTCGTCACATACGATGGAACACAACTCTGTTAGACAACTACTCTCTAGTGGAATTATCATAATTGACTATGTAAAGCCAAAGGATAATGTGTGGATCCACTTACAAAACGTTTAACTATAGAGAGAGTTGAGAGATTATTGGTGGAAATATGTCTATGGATGAGGACAAGTCATCGTGGCAGTAACTTTACCTAGAAGATTGGAGATCCCAAGATCTAGGTTCAAGGAGATCAAACAAAGTCATAGATGACAGTTCAACATTGTCAAAAATTATTTTATGATCCATTCTCATGATGAGACAATGTTCAGTAACCAGGATTAAAGCATTAGGACTTTTTAATGGTTTTAAGTTTGATACAGGGTATATCAAATAGTGTATCTACGGGATAACACATTTACAAATCACCTATGTAAGTGTGAAGTGTAAGTCAGTTCAAGGATAATCTAGTAAGGTCAGTTCTCTAAGCACTTATAAATCAAGACTTGTTCATGGTTGAAACGAACAAAATAATGGGAACCAATACAAGTTCAAGGTTTTTATTATGTGACATATGTTGTCTAGGTATACACCAAAGCCCTTTGGTTTAAAGGAATCAAATCTATCGATTGACCGAGTATGTCCCATATATGTTTACTACAAAAAGTTCAAAGAGAAACCTACTTATCTAGATGCAATTAATCCTTACTTATGAGACACACAAGTTTTTCATGCATATTTTTTAACGGTAGTAATTCCCCTTTATGTGGGGGATTGTTGAGTTTAAGAAAAGTGTGAATGGAAAATAGGAATAAATGAGAAAATGAGAAATGTGGGGGAACCAATCTGGAGGGAAAATGAAAAGTTATTTCTCCCATATTTGTAGAAGAAAGGAAAATGTTCCTTATATTAGGAAACACATCCTTTAGCTCTTAAAGGGTTAAGTAAAAGGTGCCCCCTTGCGCCGTCATCATCGCTCACTCTGCCTTGACTTTAACTTTGGCTTTGTCAAATGATGTGATTGATTGATTATTTTATAGGCAAAATTAATTTAATCAATATCATTAATTAATTTTCTTTTTCTTAAAATTAATTCAGAATGTTAATTAATTAATTAACGACATCAATTTCACGTAACAAATTGGTTTAAAATTCGCATAGCGGTAAAGTTGCTCAGAAGGGACTTGTTCCTTCCGAACGACACTTCTTTTCCCAAAAAGACACTAACATTCTTAACATTCATGTCTTTTCTGAACAAGTGCGTCACACTCTTGTCTAAACAAGTACGTTCAGACTTGCTGCAGTTGACTATAAATAGAGAGACTTCTCTTATTTTTCAAACATTGAAAATTCTCTCTCTTTTGCATACATTTTCTTACAAATAAAGTTATCTATCAACTGAGTTTGTGTGTGTGCTCTCATTGCTGATTTTTGAGTTTGCTGAAATTATTGAAGTTAATTTGTTTTATCTTGGGAGTAATTAATCTACAACCTTGGATACTTGAGGGGATTAAATTTCTTAAGGATACACAGTGGATTCTCTGAACTCGAATTGTTTATTTTCTGTCTTTCAATTTCATCTTTTTCTGTTTCTGTTTTAGCAACCTGAATACATGAGATAACAAAAGATTCACACACAAATTGAGGAGTTTGATCGAGAGAGAGTTGAGCTTGACTTATCGGCACAAATATCGCTATTGTGTTTTCATAACTTGCATGATTTACTCATAATTTTTAAAGTGAATATGCTATCGAATATTTTGAATTTGTATGTAGAATGAGTCTCTTACTTGATATAATAGTGAAATGGTTATTTGAGATGTTCTAACTATTATACGACATGTTTATTGTTAATTGAGATATTATTATCATTATTGAATTTGTTTTCACTTACTTGAGAAATAAGTTTCTTGAAATGTGTTTTGTTATAGTTCTATATTACAGGATTTGATTAGAACTTTAATGCCATGTTCTATCTTGAACATATTTTCATACAAGTATCTACTATTTTAAGAAAATATGTATAAATGGGAGTAAATTTGATGGATCACGTAGTTAACAAAGAATCCGTTAGACATGATGCACCTTATATTTATATATTATTGTTACAACATATGGTAGTGGAAAGATAGAACTAACATATTGTTTCGGATCTCCCTCACATAAGAACCTATTGATATGAATATTTAACTCTTGTACGAGGGGTTCACTGTTATTAGTCATTTCTTAAAGTAGAAGATTGTACATGAAAATCTCATAAATATAAGATTTCATATGAAAATATTTACTGAGTTTATTACTGAGGTGTTAAAATGATTTTGCTTCCATGAAGCAGACAAGATTGAGTATTATAATTTTTTTTAATTTCATGATCTCTAGAGTATCGTAATAGCTTGCTTTCTGACTTATCCCCATAAAAATGATTTGGATAAGTATTATTACTCAATAAGCTTATGTCTCACTCCCTGCTATTTTCTTTTACAGAGAACACATATAACATTAACAAAGATTTCATTGACTAGAACTTACGAGTTGGTAATTTTTATGTTCCCAACATTTACTTATGTAGGCGACAAACTTATTTAATTGTTATGGATCTTTTTTATAGCCCTTAGACTCGCTCTATAATCATTTATTAGTGCCAAGAGTATTCTTTCATGATTATAACCTTGAGATTAGTATTACATTATTTTCATATTTGTAGATGAATTTAGTTCATATTGTGCAGTAAATGATAGTTGATGGAGATTTTGAATTTTTGGTCACTGTCTGTTAGTCAAATTTTTTTTGGCCATTCCAAAAAGTAAATAAAACTTTGTTTTTTTTTTTTTTTAATTGTAGAATTGAATAAAGCTTTGTTTAGGACTCCTGTTGTGAATTTTATGTTTAGCACTTTGCACATACGTCAACCATTGATGTGGATCACTGAATATGCAGAGAGAATATAAATGAAGGAGAACGGGAAAACTGTTTTTATTGAATCTAAAAGTGAACATTACAATCACATGTGCTCTGTACTTATAGGCACACTAGTTAGCTACTAGTGAATGCCAGCTGGCAGTCCTTGGGACAAACATTCAAAACGACTAACTAACAATTTCTTCTAACTTGCTCACTATAACAAAAATGTGAATATGGTCACTTCAATACACCTCCTCAAGCTGTAGGGTGAAAGACATCTAGAACACCAATCTTGGATAAAAGGAAGTGATGTTAGGCCACTCCATGGCCTTTTGTTAGTAAGTTAGCCAGTTACAAGGAAGTAGATAAATGTGCAGGTTTGATCAGCCTTGCCTATAGTCTTTCCTTCAAAAAATGACAATCAATTTTAATGTGTTTCGTGTGTTCATGGAACATAGGATTTGAAGTTATTTGTAGCGCAACTTTGTTGTTATAATAGAGCTCTATAGGGGTAGGAACTTTGTCATCAATATCCTTCAGTAAGCCAACTAGCCAGATGATTTTAGACACCCTAGCAACCATGCTCCTATACTCAGATTCAACAGAGCTACGACTAACCATATGTTGCTTCTTTGACTTTGATCTTGAGCATATTTATATGCCTAATTACTACAAATTACCCATCTTTTAATGTTAGTTTATGGAAATTCACTAATCTAACTAATATGTTTTACTTAGAATTATGATGATTGCAAACTAACATACATGATTAGAAATTTTGCAGGGTTCCTAAGGGAAGTGATCAATTCAAGGAAGGAAAAGGAGTTGAAGACAAAAAGTGACGCTAGGAGCAAAAGCTAGTGCGGCGCCCCAGCATCACTGGTGCAGCATGTGCGCGACGCGCCAAGGCCCAGTTTACTAGGCTGCATTTTGGTGCACTGGCAGTGCGGCATGCCAGCCTGACATGCGCAAGTAGGGCACGATGTCCCACAACCTTGCGTATGTTTGAGTGAAATTTGATCTTGAAAGGACTCCTTGTTGACTCTTAGGGCTAATTTGTAAAAGATCGACATTATTTTGGTGTGTAAGAGAAAGTTTCATTGTTTGTAATAGGTTTCGATCTTCTAACTTTTCCATTTTTCAGAAATCGTATGAACAATAGTATTTTGTGGTTTTCTAATAGCATGAGTGGCTAAACTCCCTAGTTCTGGGGCTGTAGCTATGAATCGAATGTTGAATATTTAAGGTTTATGAATTAATTCTTGGTTGTCATTATAAGTTACTTCTATATTCTTGTTTTAGTATTTTGTGCTTGCGCACCATAAGATAATCTATTATCTAATCTTAAAATTGAGAGACGAGGGATTAGATAGACTAGAGAAGATAGAGATCTTGATCAATCCATTAAGTTGAGGTGATTTGTGTTCAGGAGTGACACCCGAACGAACAACTCACTTTGTTACGAAACAAGATGAAGTATAAATACTCACCAGTTAGTTTGTTTATCCCCGCTCAATGATGTAGTTAGGCATCTAATTTTTAGTTGGTGACTAGAGGTGTGTAACCCGACTCATACAATTAACCCTGTAAACCAGTGGACAACTAAAATTAGTTCTAAGCCGATAATATGATACATGAGATTCATTGCATGTTGTAGCCCTGATATTGTCTTTTGACTTGCTTGAAACATCATCTTAAAGTCGTTCACAAGTAGTTACTTTTAGTTATTGCGTAATTTGTAGTAGTAGTAAATAACCATCACGAACTCTTGACAAGGCTACTGTTATTTTATCTGTGGAATTGAGTGTTAGATATAAATCAATCATAAGTCCCTTGAAACGATAAGTCGTTTCTTTAAAGAATCTATATTATTTGCGCGACCATCTACACTCGCGTGTATATTGGAGATCAACAAGTTTTTGGCGCCACTACCGGGGACTTAGAAATTGATTTATAGTCGATCTTCTTAAGTCTACAATTAGAATATTGAGGTGTTAATTACTTGATCTTATCTTTTGATTGCAGGCACTGACTTTCAAGTCTTGCTCGAAAAGGAGAACTTGCCGAATCAGGCAGCGAACCCAAAAGAGCTTTATGCCAGCACAGAAAAAATGGCTAATCGAGGACGTCATGGATAATTGGGGTTAGGTCTTCAGGAAGACAATGAGGAGAATAACCAAGACAACGTGAATAACCGAGAAAACTTGAATAACCAAGGGGTACCCCCTGTCGTACCTGCAAGACCAGTCTGTGATGTGGAAAACCCACTCACATCCAATGTGGCATCTAGTATTAGGAAACCTCCACCGGGGGCTAGATTTGAACTAAAACAGGGCATG
This sequence comes from Solanum bulbocastanum, assembly GCA_037074985.1. NCBI lineage: Eukaryota > Viridiplantae > Streptophyta > Magnoliopsida > Solanales > Solanaceae > Solanum > Solanum bulbocastanum. Next base: position 7,822,779 of record CM073604.1, read on the forward strand.
GTACAACTCATCTATTCTAATGGGAAATTCACTGGTCTCCCCCAGGAGGATCCTCAAATCCATATTAGAAACTTCATAGAGATTAGTGATACTTACATCCTAAATGGAGTCTCATCAAATTATGTGAGGTTGATGTTGTTTCCATATTCATTGTTAGGAGCCACAAGGCACTGGTTAGATTCTAAGCCACCAAACTCCAGTTGAGTCGATTCTTCCCATCCAAGAAAACCGCATGGTTAAGGAGTGAGATATTAAGCTTTAAGAAAAACCAGGGAGAGGATATGTACTAAGCATGGGCTCGATTTAAGCAAATGTTGACTACCCACCCACACCACATGTAAACTAATGAAGTACTTGCTCACACGTTATTTGAAGGTTTAGATTATAATGCACGTGTACTTAATAGTGCAGCAGGTGGACAAGACCAAGCAAAAACCTATGAGGAGTTGTTCGACTTACTCAATACACTCTCCAAAGGAAACCCAAGGTATTAGTGGAAAATGCCGAGAACCACAACCCAAAATGCCGCGGGGATCTTAGATGTAGATCAAGCTACTACCATAAATGCCAAATTAGATGCAATGCAACATGACATGGCCTTACATTTTAAACAGATGGCCCCAAACCATGCACCAGTAAATGTTGTACAACTGGTAGTAAATTGGTGTGGGGTATGTGGTAGTGGAGCTCATGAAATTGAACTATGTGAGGCAAAATCGAATTTCGTAAACTATTTGGGTAATTGCAAAGGGGTGGAGGTCAGCAAAACTATGGTAACACTTACAACCCTAGTTGGAGGAACCATCCTAACTTCTCATGTGGTGGGAACCAAAACCAAAACCAACCGCAAGGGGCAATCAATATCGTTCTCAAGGGGCTGGACAACAATACCAAAACCCTGACTTAAGCGCAAATCCTAATGCACCAAAAAAGGGGATGATCAATAAGGAACTACTCTAAAAGCTCATGGCTGAAATAGGGACAAAAATAAATGCTAGGATAGATAAGCAGGATGAGAACATCTTAAACATCCAAATGTCCCAAATGAGTTTAGATAAACAAGTTGCGTAAGTAGATAATTCTCTGAACTTATGTCCCCAAGGTGGGCTGCCTGGTGATACTGAACCCAACCTTAAGCAACTAAATGTGGTAAGTACTAGAATTGGGTTACAACTAGAGGAACTAGCTCCATAGAAGAGAGATATTGAGGCTAGTACTAAAGAAAAAAAAGTGGAAGAGGTAGTAAAAAGCTCCAATGTTGAGACACCCGTTCCTCAAAAGAAATTACCCCCTCCATTTCCACAAAGCTCAGAAAGCAGAACGAGGATGAATGCTTCGGTAGGTTTCTCTCTCTCCTTAAATAGGTTCACATTAACCTACCTTTGGTTGACATGTTGCAGGATATCCCGAAGTATGCTAAGTACGTGAAGTAAATAGTGGCTAACAAAGGAGGCTTACGGAATACGAAATTGTGGAACTTACAGAGGAGTGCATCTCTAGAATAAAAAATAGACTACCTAAAAAGTTAAAAGATCAGGGTAGTTTTACCGTGTAGATTACAATTGGGCAAAGTGTTCATGCCCGGTGGTTGTGTGATTTAGGAGCAAGTATAAATCTGATATCCTTGTCGTTGTATAGAAAACTTGGGTTGGGTAGTCCAAAATGAACCACTGTCATTCTCCAACTCGCTAATAGATCCATTTCTAGGCTTGAGGAGGTGGTAGAAGATGTGTTAGTACAAGTAGGTTCCTTGATTTTTTTGGTGGATTTTGTGGTCTTAGACTTTTAACCCTATTATGAAGTTCCATTCATTTTGGGACATCCGTTCTTGGCCACGGGGAGGGCATTGATTGATGTAGCAGCTGGACAATTAACTATGAGGACACATGATAAGGTTGAAGTGTTTGATGTTGACCGTGCTTTAAAATTGCCTTCTAGCTATGAAGAATTATCTGCTATTACGATTGTAGACCACCTAGTATAGTCGCAGTTAGTTGTGCCCGAAGATCCCTTAGAAAGAGTGTTAGTGGGTCGTGAGATGGATGGAGATACTGAGGCCCAAGAGAAAGAAACATGTTTGAATTTAGCACTTGTGGAGACTCACAAACATAGAGTAGAGCCATTAGATCGTGAGTTAGGACCTTCACCAAAGCCTTCTATAGAAGAAGCTCACAAGCTGGAGTTAAAAACGCTGCCTGCTCACCTAAGGTATGCATTTTTAGGTGCTAATGAAACTTTGTCAGTTATACTTTCAGCAGAGTTGTCTGAAATACAGGTTGATGCGATGTTGAGGATTCTAAAGCGGAGAAAGAAAGCGATTGGATGACATATGGCTGATATTCATGGGATTAGTCTTGCGTTATGTATGCACAGGATCTACATGGAATATGATCACAAACCAAGTGCACAACATCAACGTAGGCTAAATCCTTTGATGAAAGAAGTGGTAAGGAAGGAGGTAATAAAGTGGCTAGATGCTGAAATTATGTACTCGATTTCTGATATTAAGTGGGTAAGTCCTATGCAGCGTGTTCCCAAGAAGAGAGGTACGACAGTGGTAAGGAACGAAAAGAATAAGTTGATCTCTACAAGAACAGTGACCGACTGGAGAATTTGTATGGATTACCGAAAACTTAATGATGCCACCCGAAAAGATCACTACCCAGTTCCTTTCATTGATCAGATGGTTGACCGACTAGCAAGGAAGGAGTACTATTGTTTCCTAGATGGATATATCGGATACAACCATATCTTAATTACACCCGAGAATTAATAAAATACCACGTTCATTTGTCCTTATGGTACTTATGCTTTCAAACACATGCCATTTGAACTTTGCAATGCATCGATGACTTTTCAAAGGTGTATGATGGCCATTTTTCATGATATGGTGGAAGACTTTGTAGAGGTGTTCATGGTTGATTTCTCCATCTTTGGGAAGTCTTTTGAGGTATGTCTCTGGAATCTTGATAAAGTACTTGCTAGGTGTGAGAACACGAAATTAGTGTTAAATTGGGAGAAGTGCCATCTTTTGGTTAGAGAGGGGATAGTGTTGGGTCACAAGGTGTCAAAGTCGGGTTTAGAGGTTGATAAGGCCAAGGTAGAAGTTATTGAGAAATTGCCCCTCCCATTTTTGTAAAACGGGTGCGTAGTTTTCTTGGTCATGCAGGTTTTTACCGACGATTCATCAAGGATTTTTCTAAGATTGCTAGACCTGTGTACAATCTTTTGTATAAAGAGGTGAAATTTGACTTTGATGAGATGTGTTTGAAAGCTTTTGAGATGTTGAAGAGGAACTTAATTGAGGCTCCCATCTTAATTTCTCCTAATTGGGAAGTACCATTTGAACTCATGTGTGATGCAAGCGACGTAGTAGTAGGTGTAGTGTTGGGACAAAGAAAAGATAAAGTGTTCCACTCGATCTATTATGCAAGCAAGACCTTGGATTATGCATAAGCTAATTACACAGTGACTGAGAAGGAGATGCTAGCTCTAATGTTCGCCTTCAACAAGTTCAGATTGTACTTTTTAGGTACTAAGGTGATTGTTTTTACTGATCATGCAGCTATTAGGTACCTATTCAACAAGAAGGAAGCTAAACCAATGCTAATTCGATGGATATTGCTTCCCTAAGAATTTGACCTTGACATTAAGGATAGGAAAGGTACTGAAAATCAAATAGCTGATCACTGGTCTAGGTTGGAGGATTTTTCCCATGTGAATGAAGGTGATCAAATCTGGGAAGAGTTTTTGGATAACCATTTATGGCATTAGATATCTCTCAAGTGTCATGGTATACGAACATTGTGAATCTGATAGTAAGTGGAGATTACCCTTCGGGTGCAACCACCCAACAAAAGAAAAAGTTCAATCATGAAGCTAAGTTCTATATCTGGGATGAACCGTTCTTGTTCAAGCAAGGTGTGGATCGGGTAGTGAGAAGATGCATTTCGGAGAATATGAGGTTCAAAAAGTGCTCGAAAGTTATCATGCTAGCCCATATGGAGGTCACCATGGAGGAGAGCACACGACGCATATGGTACTATAATATGGTTTCTTTTGGCCCTCGTTATTTAAAGATTCTATTGCTTTTGTGAAGGGTTGTGATAAATGCCAAAGGTTGGTACTATTTTGAAAAGACATGAGATGCCGCCAAGTAACATTTTGGAGGTGGAAATTTTTTATGTGTGGGGTATTGACTTTATGGGTCCCTTCCCGCCATTGAATGGAAACCAATACATCCTTGTGGCTATGGATTATGTGAGTAAATAGGTTAAGGCCGTCGCTCTTCCTTTGAATGATTCAAGGGTGGTGATAAAGTTCATTAAGAAGCATATCTTCACTCGCTTTGACACTCCAAGGGCAATCATAAGTGATGGAGGTAAGCATTTCATTAACCATCTAGTTAAAAATCTTCTTGCTAAGTATGATATTCGTCATAAGGTAGCTACAGCTTACCATCCCCAAACGAGTGGCCAAGTGGAGGTTTCGAATAGAGAGGTGAAGCAAATTTTGTAGAAAATGGTGAATGCACAAAGGAAATATTAGTCTGAGAAGTTAGATGATGTGTTGTGGGCATATAGGATTGGGTATAAGACACCCATAGGGACTTCTCCCTATCACATAGTATTTAGTAAATCATGTCATCTTCTGGCAGAATTAGAACACCAATCTTATTGGGCGATTAAGAGGTTGAACTTGGACCCCGAGTTGGCCGGTAGAAAGAAAGTGAATTAATTGCATGAACTTGATGAGTTTAGACTCCACACGTATGAGAATACCAAGCTTTACAAAGAAAAGACGAAAAGGTGGCATGACAAGCACATAGTTACTCGCAATTTCACTCCTAGATTAAGGTTATTCCTCGAAAAACTAAGGTCTAAATGGAGTGGTCCTTTTGAAGTGGTAAGAATGACACAACATGGGGTTGTTGAACTAAAAGGTGACACTGGCTTGGTAAATGGGCAAAGGGTGAAACGCTACTTTGGTGTCAATTCGGATCGTGATCGGGATGCTCTTGAGCTAAATGACAATTTATCTAAGTTGAATGGTGCCGTGATGTTAAATCCAGCGCTACACAGGAGACAACCCGTGAAAGATATGTAATAGGTAGTAGTTTGGCTTAATTTTGAAATTTTAGCTTAGTTTCAAATTTCTAGGTGTAGAGTTTTTATTTTTTAGTTTGCCATTTGGATAGTACTTTCAAAGTTATAAAGAAAAATACAAAAAGATGAGTCGTGCCACGACCAAAACTAAGGCACTGGGTAGGAGGCAACCCACCATTGTTATGTCACATTATTTGGTTGATGCGCAGGTCATCGGAGGAGGAACCACAAGAGAATTGAATGAAATAAGTGAAAAAAATGAGTTCGGGCACATGTTGGCCATGCCACGCCAAAGGCTAAAGTGCTGGGGCCTCTTTTCAGCACACAAGCAGCACAACGCGCCACCATCGCGCCAGTCCCCAAAAAATGCTGATGGTAGGTGCATACCAAGTGCATCACACCACTTGGTGGGTACAAGACAGGCGCGCCGTGCCAAGGCGAATAGAACTGCGACCCATTTTGGGCGCACTGGCAAGGCGGCGTCTCACTATTGCGCCAAATATGCCCCAAATCCAAAATTGAATAGTTTTTTTATTCCAAGGGACCCATACGCAAAACCCACTTTTAATCCTTCACCTACCCAAAACCCACTTCATTATTTCCCCATTATTTCTCTCTCTAACCGTCCCTCTCCTCTAAATTCTCTCCAAATTCCAAATTTTTCTTCTTCTTCTTCACCCACATTCTTCCCCAAAACCCCGAATTCCTCCATTAATCCTTACTAAAAACTTCTTCCCATAACTTTTCCACACCTCTCACCCCTTAAAATCCATTCTAATCCACCAAACTTTCAAAACCCCAGTCACCCAGCCACCCCACTGCCCACCCGACCCCTCCCCCCTTCTTTTTCCCCAAAATTATTTTTTCTTCTTTTCTTAGTTTCTTCCATTGATAGGGTGTAAACATGGCTCCTAAGGATAAAAATGTTGCTAGTAGTTCGGGTACTAAGACGAGTAGGAAAGGAGCGACTATCGGAAGTTCTAATTGGGAAACCACCATTTTTCCGCCTCAAAAATTTGGCAAGCAAGTTTTAATGCTTTATGGAGAGGATTGGTAGGAATGTCAACAAGAATCCAAGTACCTAGGTGATGAGTATGTAGATGAGGGGCAGTTGAGACAAGAATTTCCCCACATTCACGCCCAAATCCATGCTTTGGGACTTCAATATGTCTTTTTGGATCAAGGTGAGTGAAATTTAAGCTTAGTCCATAAATTTTATGCGAATTGGAATACACATCGTGTTGAGTTAAACCAAGGGTTAATTAGGGATATTCGGGTGAGATTTACTATGGAAGCACTAGATGAATTTTTGGGTACACCAATTTGTTACAATTCTAAATTTTTGGCAATGATTGAAAGACCCCCTTATCGTGATATTAGGCATACTTTGTGTGGGATAATTTCTTTTGCGCGGTGGGATAGGGTTAGATCACAAGACGTCATTTGACTCTTCACTATGGTCACTTCAATTTGGAGGCTTGCATTTGGTTGAAAATTGTGTGTAGCACCTTACTACCGTGTAAGCATAAGACTAGTATCACTAGGGAGACAGTGCTGCTAGTATATGGTTTGATGAAGAGTTTGTCGATGAATGTGGGGGCTATTTTGAAGCAAAATATGCTTAAGTTAGGACAAAAAAGAGATGGCATTTTAGGTATGGGAGCATTATTATTAGGTACCTCCGGGCTTTACAAATTGAGGAGGAAGTTCATGATGTGTGCCCCCTTCCCCCGTGCCCCTCACTTAGTGTGCCGCTTGGTTGATGTCACAAGAACTTAAGTGCATGATCCATCGCAAGGGCCTATGTTAAATGCTATTAATAGGCAAGCTCGTGATTATAGTTGGATGGGGATTATGTTTGGAATGGCTGAGCTACAACTGCAGATAGGTGGTCGTCTGATGACTCAGGATGAAATGGCGACACTAGTGGAGCATTACCCTTTGACGAATAGCACGATGTACTTGTGTTAGATAGGCTCCAAGAACACATTGATGATGATGATGCCACTGCTGATGAGGAGGATGGCTCAGATAAGGATGCATCAGATGTACTGGCCCCAGAGATAGTGATACTGATGCGGGCCGTTGATTGGCAGCACGAGGCCTAGAGGCCAAAAGGGAGTTCTCTTTTACCTTTTCACTTTGTTTTACTTTGCACACTAAGGACAGTGTTTTGTTTAAGTCTGGGGTGAAAGTTGAACTTCATTGTACATAGTTTATTGCTTTATCGAGTCTAGTTAGTTAAGTTAGTTTTTAGTTTATGTTTAAATATATTTTTGGGTTCCTCAACATTTGTCTTTGATAATTTTACTGAGGATAGTCCATTTGAACCGACTAGGACTAGTTTTATTGCTTTATTGAGTCTTAGAGTCATCGTAGGAGTGATAGTTCCCGATGATGGATGGATGACAACCGTCTTAAGGGAAAATTAGTCACATGGAGGAGTAGGATTGATAAACCAACCTCGATCTTTTGAAACTATGTCCGAAAAAGTTAGTCAGACGTCATGGGTAGTCATAAGTGGAAAGTTGGAAAACAATGTTAATATTAAAACAAGTATGTGTTCGTAGTTGTGACTCTAAATAAAAATAAATGGGCTTAATTGTGTTGTAGTACCGTAATGCAAGATGTATGAGCATGCTAGTTGATATGTCCTTATATGTGTCATTATGCCATGAGGGGTGAGTTGTTGTTTTTGTTCTTCCTTCAGTTGATATCTAGAGCTTGCCTTGTGTGTGTTGAATAAGTAGCTTGTATGTCTTAGGGAATGTGATTGAGGCGTTTCTTTGAAAAAAGCCAATTCTTGACTCTAAGTGTATGCCTACCATTGAAATTACCCCTAGTGAAGCCCCACTGAGCCTTTAGCCTTGTTTTGTTAATAAGCCAGATGATAAGTCGAAACCCATTTGCTTGATACCAAAGTCTTTTGATCCCAATGAAATCCTTAATGCACTATGTTAAGAAGAAGGGTTGAAAAATGTTGGTTGATAAAAGAAAGAATGAAATGCTAAATTGTGTGAAAAGAAAAGAATAAGTGAAACTCTGTTTTGGCCCTGGTCGTTAGTGACATTGTGCATCTCAACTAAATTGAGGGTAGCTATTTCAGAAATATGCTTTAAACATTTGCCCTGGTCCTACCAAGGATATTGTGTACCTCACTTGGACCTTAAAATCTCGAGTGGACGTGGCTAGTGTGAAGGCATTTAAAAAAAGAGAATAATGGGCAAAGATGGAGCAACAAAGAAAATATTCATGAAGTGCGTACTAAGAAGAAAGAAAAGCTAAGGAGGATTTTTGTTGGCAAAACAATGACATGTGCATAAGGGAGGTGTAGTAACTAAAACGATTCCTAAATATTTCCTCCCTTACCTTAAGCCAACATTACAACCAAATAGAAGTCCTCTTAATTCCTTGAGAAATACAATGTGAAAGTGAGAATACACTATGGGAAAGCTTATGGCATGTTGAGAGAAGTAAGAACTTCATTTGTGAGAGTCAGTTGATTGTTTGAAAATTAGGCCTTGTTCATATTATGATTGCTTGAGTGAGTGGCTATACTACACACAAATAAGTGAGGGCATTCATGGCATATGTTCGGATTATCTAATTGGTATGTTTGTATGAGTTTGCATTAGCCCGAAAAAATAGTAAAAGAGTCATTCTTTGAGCATATGTATTGTAACTTGGTGTAAAAGTTTTGAAATGTTGCATCCATTGTGAACTACAAAATCATGATTAAAAATATTTGGTTGATTTTAAGGTGGGTTGATAAGTTCGAGGGATATGCAAAGGATTGTGATTTAATAAGATAGAACTTGTTCGAGGACTAACAAATGTTTAAGTGTGGGGTGGTGATCTTGTGCATATTTATATGCCCCATTACTACAAATTACCCGTCTTTTAATGTGAGTTTAAGGACATTCACTAATCTAACTAACATGTTTTACTTAAAATTGCGATGATTGTATACTAACATACATGATTAGCAATTTTGCAGGGTTCCTAAGGGAAGTGATCGATTCAAGGAAGGAAAAGGAATTGAATATGACAAGTGATGCCAGGGGAAAAAGCTTGTACGGCGCCCCAGCATCACTGGCGCAACAAGGGAGCGACGTGCCAAGGTCTAGTTTACTGGGGCTGCATTTTGGCGCACTGGCAATGTGGCGTGCCAGCTTGATAGGCGCGATGCCCCATAGCCTTGCGGACAATTGTGCGAAATTTGATTTAAAAATGACTCCTTGTTGAAGTAGATTAAGGCTATAGTTTTCCTAACTTCTATAAATATACTCCTACGGCTAATTTGTAGAGGATTAACATTATTTTGGTGTGCAAGATCAACTTTCATCGTTTGTAATAGGTTTTGATCTTTTAATTCTTCTATTTTCTAGAAATCACATGAACAATAATATTTTTGGTTTTCTAATAGCATGAGTGGCTAAACTCCCAAGTTCTGGGGTTGTAGCTACGAATCGAATGTTGAATATTTAAAGTTTATGAATTAATTCTTGGTTGTCATTATAAGTTACTTCTATATTCTTGTTTTAGTATTTTATGCTTGCGCACCATAAGAAAAATCTATTGTCTAATCTTATAATCGAGAGAGGAGGAATTAGATAGATCAGAGAATATAGAGAGCTTGATCGACCCATTAAGTTGAGGTGATTTGTATTTAGGAGTGACGCCCGGACGAACAACTTGCTTGGTTAGGAAACATGATAAAATATAAATGCTTGCTAGTTAGTTTGTTTATCCCCGATCAATGATGTAGTTAGGCAGCTAATTGGAGTAGGCGACTAGAGGTGTGTAACCCGACTCATACAATTAACATTGTAAACCAGTAACTTGACAATTAAAATTAGTTCTAAGCTGATAATATGATACATGAGATTAATTGCATGTTGCAGCCCCAGAATTTCTTTTACTTGCTTGAAACATCATCTTAAAGTTGTTCATAAGTAGTTACTTTTAGTTATTGCATAAGTCCCTTGGGAACAATAACTCGTTTGTTTAGAGAATCTATATTACTTGCGTGACCACGTACACTTGCGTGTATATTAGAGAGCAACAGACTTCCAAGAGATTAAGAAGCCTCCCATTTGAACCACGAACCCTGTCATTGATCTCCTAGTATTAAGACATGCAGCCCAATCTGAATCTCAATAGGCACTCAACTATAGGGCAGAACCTTTCTTCATAAAAACTCCTAATCCTGGAGAGTGTTTGAGATACCTCACCACTCTAAGGGCTGCCTCCCAAGGAGATCTTTTGGATTGCTGCATGAATTGGCTTAGCAGTTGTACAAAAAAGCATATATTAGGTCTCGTTATAGTTAAGTATATAAATTTTCCAACCAATTTTTGGTAAGCATGAACATTTTCTAGTAATGAATCATTGATTGTTTTACCTGCATGATCATCATAGTCAACACTGATCAACTTATCATTGGCCTCTAATGGTGTTGAAGCTGACTTTGATCCACTCAAACCAACTTCAGAAATTACCTCCAAAGCATATTTCCTTTGATTGAGCATAGCTCCATGTTGTGACCTTATGACCTCTATTCCTAGAAAATAGGTAATTTGTCCTAGGTCCTTAACTTTAAATTTGCTGTGAAGATATTATTTGGCTGTTTGTATCATTTCATGACTGTTTCAATGATAAGGAGATCATCAACATATATAAGGATGATCATAATGTTTGATCCTTGTTGCTTGGTGAATAATGAATGATCATGAGAACTTTTCTTATAGTCATCATCAAGGAGAGTTGTGGTGAGCTTGATGTTCTATTGCCTGGAAGCCTGTTTAAGCCCATATGATGACTTCAAGAGCTTGCATACTTAGTCTCCCCCTGTTTATGGAAACCCTGAGGAAGTTCCATATACACAACCTCATCCAAGTCACCTTGAAGGAAAGCATTGCTAACATCCATGTGAAAAAAATCCCATTCCTTAGCAGCAGCAACACTGATGATAGTCCTGATTGAGACCATCTTAGCAACTGGAGAAAATGTTTCATGGTAGTCCAGACCTTCTCTTTGTGTGTAGCCTTTAGCCACCAATCTGGCTTTATACGTGTCAACTTCACCATTAGCTTTATGCTTAATTTTATAAACCTATTTGGCACCTATAGTCTTCTGACAAACAGGTAGGGCAGTTAACTCCCAAGTATGATTTGCCTCCAAATCATCTATCTCTTGTTGCATAACATGTACCCAGTATAGATATTGAGAAGCTATCTTGAATGACGTAGGTTCAATAGAAGTAGAGAAATTGGTCAAGTATGCTTGATAAACAGGAGACAAATGGCCATAGGATAACATGGGAAATTGGATAAGAGCATTTACCTTTGGGCTTAACAGTAGAGACATAGTCACTGAGCCAAATAGGAGGTTTTTTTGTTCTGACTGGTCTAGGGAGATGAGGCTTATGTGTAGGGATAGGTAAAGGAGTGGCCTACTCTTCTGCTAAAGCAGGACTAAATAACTCACCTAGTAAGAAGGTCTCATCATGCACAACATCAACTGAAACAATCTCAGCTACCTCAGAGTCTATTCCCACAACAACATCATTAGGTATAAGTGGAGTGGACTGTGAAGAGGCACCATCAACCAAAGAATTTTCAAAAACAATAGGATTGGAAGCATGTATTGTGTCAAAAGAGTTAATGCTGAACATGTCCATATCTGTAGAGGTATCCTTATGGAAAGGAAATTTAGATTCACTAAAGTTGACATCCCTATTAACAAAGAAGGTTTTGTCAGTCAGATCATACAACTTGTAGCCCTTTCGAGTCTCAGAGTATCCAAGTAGAACAACTATTATTGCCCTTGTAGCAAACATGTCATGTCTAGGTAGTTTGCTTGCATAACATAAGCAACCAAATACCCTTAAATGATCAAGGTTGACCTCTTTTCCATACAAGAGTCCATAAGGAGTCTTTCCTTTTAACACTTGTGAAGGCAACTTATTGATCAAATAAACTGAAGTCCTGACACAGTCAGCCCAAAAATTGATGGGCACTCCACTCTGGAATTTGAGGGCTTTAGCCACTTCTAAGATATGCCTATGCTTTGTTTCTACTATGCCATTCTGTTGTGGGGAGTATGGGGAGCTACTTTGGTAGACAATGCCATTTTAAGCCAACAATTGCTCACAATGTGAATTAAAGAATTCAGTGCCATTATTAGACCTCAAGATTTTTACACATGCATCAAATTGAGTTTTGATTATGCACAAAAAAAATTTCAACACAGTTGTAACCTCATATTTAGATTGTATTAAGAAAACCCATGTATATCTACTGTAATCATCAACAATAGTGACAAAATAATAGTTCTTGTCATAGGTAGGCTTTTTGTAAGGCCCCCACAAGTCTACATGTAGCAGATAAAAACAAGCATCTGTCTTAGTATAACTAGTAAGAAAGCTTAACCTGTGATGTTTAGCTAGAGGACATATATGACATATGTCGTGTATGGTAGGGCTGATACGCTTATTTAGGGATGATATGTGCTGCATAACAGTGGTTGAAGGATGACCTAATCTTAAGTGCCAAAGAACTCCTTCAGTATCACACTTGAAACTTGCAGTATTTGTAGTTGGAGTGAGCTTCTCTTGTAAGAGATAAAACTATCTTTTTCTCTACCAATTCCCAAGACCTTGCCATTGTAAAGACCCTAAAATACACAAAATTCGGGGAAGAAAAGGACAACACGTGATAATTCCTTGGCTATCTTAGATACTGAGTGGAGATTGAATTTGAAATATGGAACATAGAGGACATTCTGAAGGCTAGAAGTCCCAAAAATAGATGTATTTCCAGTACTTGTGATCTGTGATCTTCCTCCAGTTGGCACTTGAACCTTATAACTAAGATGAATATCATGTGTCCTAATATCAAACAATAAATCTCTACAAGGTCTAATATGGTGAGATGATCCAGAGTTAATAATCCACTTAGAATGAAAGACAATAGATAACAATGAGTGTATACCTACCATATTTGAAACACACTCATTTTTGGAGTGAGCCTGTTTGCCAAGCAGTTCTTGATATTGTTGTTATGTGAGGAAGTAACCTGATCCTTGACTTGGATGGTTGGAATTGGAGCTAGTGTGGGATGTAGGCTTGAATTGTGCAGGTTGTGTCTGTTGTGCTTGTTGTGAGGATCTCCTCCTGCTCTTGAAGTCCTGAGGATATCCAATAATTCTACAACAATCATCTTTCAAATGACCTTTGTAACCACAATAGATGCAAGGATTCCTCCACCATCAGTTCCAGATGATCCACCATAATTCCCTCCACTTGTGGTTCCAGTCGATCCTTCATAGTTCCCTAGATTCTTTTGTTTATAACCAGAAGTTCTCCAAGCCAACATTGTCAAGGGATCCTTGTAAGCATCAACTACTCCCAGTGATCGTTGGCTTTCCTCTTGAGTCATGATTGCATAGGCTTCATTAATTGTCACATTAGCATTTCTAGAGAGAATACTACTTCTCAAGCTGCAATAGCTCTCATTTAATACCATAAGGACCTGTAATAATTGTTGAGATGTGCGGTGTTCGACATAGAGACTAGACTCTTCACAACCACAAGAAGGCATGGAAATCATGACATCAAGTTCATTCCACAAATCCTTCATTCTGGAGAAATAACAAGTCACATAATCAGTCCCCTGCTTTAAATTGGCAATTTCAGACCAGAGATAGTAGATCCTAGTTAAATTCGATTGATCGAATCGTTCCTCGAATTCTTCCTAGACCTTTCTAGTAGTCGAAGCATAAACAATGCTAGGAACTAGTTCAACTAAAACAATGCTACCAATCCAGGAAGTACAATAGCGTTACACTTTTCCCATAATTCCTCTAATTTTCCTGTATACTTGCTCTTAAGACAATTACCATCCACAAACCCTAGCTTACCATTTGCCTTGCAGAGCTAGTTTCATCGATCAACTCCACAAGAGTAGTTCTCTGGACCTGTGAGCTTAATCGGAATTATTATTAGACCTGGAGAATCTGAAGCTTGAAGATAAAACGGATGATGATGATCAAGTGTTGATATTACTATAGCTGCCTTGGATGCATCAGCTTGATCCTCTGGCATTTTATCTCCTATTGAGAAATTACGATGACCTCAAACTCAATACGCAACTTAAGGTTAGATAGCCGCTCTGATACCATGTGAATTTTATGTTTAGCACTCTACACATACGTCCACCATTGATGTGGATCACTGAATATGCAGAGAGAATATAGATGAAGGAGAAAGGGAAAACTATTTTTATTGAATCAGAAAGTGAATATTACAATCACATGTGCTCTGTATTTATAGGCACACTAGTAGCTACTAGTGGATACCAGCTGGCAGTCCTTGTAACAAACATTCAAAATGACTAACTAACAACTTCTCTAACTTGCTCACTATAATAGAAATGTGAATATGGTCACTTCAATACTTATCTCTCTATCCCTCGCGAGTCCTTATTTTGAATTGTGACAAAGCTAATATTAGAGATTAATTTATGTCTCCAACTAATAAAACACACGTTAATAAAAGAATCTCATTTTAGTAATATTACATCTTCAAACCGCCAAACAAATGAAACTTTAGGTATGGTTTAATTTTTTTTATGTGGCGGACTACATGTTGCATTATTAGTAAAGCTATAATATGTTTTCTTATCTAATTAACCACTTAAATTTTCTATTATTTATGCGAAATGTGTTAGTGAAATTAAATTACATGTTACTACTTATTAGAAGAGGCTACAAGCAAACATGATTTCACTAACATGTTTGTTCGTATGTTGAGGATAGTTTGGTAATTTTCATTTTTTCTCCATTATGACTTTTATCTTATTGCTTTATATAAGTAGAGAATGATTTAAAAGTATTATAAATTATAATAATTAATAATTAAAATATATTGAAACTTTAGTTCACTTTTGAAATTCTATTTATACCATATAAATTGAGATAAAGAGAGTAATAATATTATGTAAAAATTATATAATGTATTATAAATCACAATAATTAGTAACTTAAAATATATAAATAAAAATATATTAAAAATCTTATTGGTTCTCTAATTTATTTGTACCACATAAACTGACACAAAAAAAACTAACATATATTCTGTAAAAATTTGTAAAACGAACTATTAATCATACTCATAATTAACAATTTAAAAAGCATACACATTTTTTTAGTTCAATCCAAATTTCATTTATATCAAATAAATAAATAAAAAAAAAAACATATTTTAAATCCATTAAATCCATGCTGACACAAGCACTACATCTAATGTCTACGTAATCAATAATTAACCAACCCCTTACAATATTTATTCCTGGTCTATATTCCACGCCTTCAATGTTACGAGACTACCATGACCAAAATAAATAAAATAAAATACATTACTCACTCTATCTAACAAATAGTGGTTCACCATTAACTTTGTACACCTTTTAAGAAATTATAAATAAAACACTAATTTTGTTATATCACTCTTTAAATATAATAAATATTATGTCTTAAAAAATATAATAGAAAAATGACTATAATTAATAATATGAGTAAATTAAGAAATAAATATAAAAATTATCTATTAATTTTATAAAATAGACAAGTATTATTAAAATCTCAAAATAATATAGTGGACAAGTACTTGCGAGTATTGGACTAACAACATTTACTTGACTGCATCTAAAAAAAAACCTTTTTGTACTCTTTATTACTCTAATTTTTTTTTAAATTAATAATTATTAAAAAAAAGAAAGTGAAGTCCAGATGGCATAAATTGCGTAGCAAATAGATGAGAACATCTGTCACTAAGCCCACAGATGGCTTTCCTTTGTACACTATATATAGTTTGTAACGCCTTCTACCTTTGTTCTCATGCATTACAACAACAATAAAAAAAAAAAAAAAATTGTTTTTGATCCTCTCAAATATGGTGGTTTCATCTCAACCAATTCTTCAGAATTCTTCAAACTTATATAGAACATGCAAATCTACCTCTGATCTCCATTTCAGTGATAATAATAATAGTGTTATTCCAGTGATTGACATGTTAGATCCTAAAGCTAAATTCCTCATTACTAAAGCATGTCAAGAATTCGGACTCTTTAAGATCGTCAATCATGGTGTTCCTAATGACACGATGATTAAATTGGAAAGTGATGCAGTAAAGTTCTTTGATTTACCACAGTGTGACAAGGACAAAGCTGGTCCTGCTAGTCCTTATGGTTATGGTAACAAGAGAATTGGCTCAAATGGCGATGTCGGTTGGGTTGAATATCTTCTGTTGGCTGTAAACGATGGACTCGTTTCTGAGAAATTCGTCAACATTCCTGATAGTCCTCAGCTTTTCTGGTAATTTCTATGAATTTCTGAATTAATGTGATGTCCCTCTATTTCAATTTTTGTGTGCGTGTTGGAATTATAGATTCCGTCCGATATTTCTATGATCGAAATTTATTTATATAGGAGTACTTTTTTACTATAATTTTATACTCCTTCCGTTTCACAAAAGAATCACCTAGTTTGATTTAGCACGGAGTTTAAGAAAATAAAGAAGATTTTTGAATCTTATGGTCCTAAATTAAAGTTATGTCAAATGTATAAAATTGTCTTTTAATCTTGTTGCCTTAGACATGCCCCGTGAAAAGCTGGAATTAAAATGTTACAAAAAAAAAGAAGAGGTCAATCTTTTTGAAACAAACTAAAAAGGAAAGGATGTCATTCTTTTTTAAACGAAGGGAGTAAACGAAGAGAGTAGTAATTTTTAGATGGTTTTGAAATATATAAATGGTATTTCAAATTTCAATTGTGCTACCTTTTAGTATTTCTAAGAACGTGTCTAACTATTTTTCTCTATTACATAAATAAATATTTGCTATTTTATTTTTTTGTCACCGACTACACTTTTTCAGTAAATATTGTGAAAATTCTCTATTGGATTAACTAATTGTTATAAAGTCATATATATACACATGTGATTTAAATTTTTATACTTTATGTGAATTTGAAATTTTTTTTAATTTTTTTACCTTGATGAGTAGTCGTTATCGAGTTGAAGGGTTCGAAATTACTTGGTTTTAGTATTTAAATTAATATGGGTAAGATATTTGAAAACTTGTCTAGTATTATTTCAAGATAAAGATTTTCACTCACAAAATATGATATTTTTCAAGTAAAAGTCGTGTTAAAACACAATTTAACTTCCAAATATTTTTATTTTCAATTTCACCCAAATTATACTAATACTATTTTTTTTTCTTTCAATTTCAACTAATTAAATACCGTCCATACTTGTACCACCTTTTTCGATTCTACAAGTGAACCATTATATTAAGAAAAAGAGGCAATTTCATTGTATTTTTCTTTGTCTATATACTTTTTTTTTTTTTAATTTGAAAAAGATCAATAGTGTTTTCACTTATTCTTTAATGTCTTTGTGTTTATATTGTTCAGGTATGCTCTAAACGAATATGTGGCAGCAGTTAGAAATATAGCATGCGTTGTGCTAGAAAAGATAGCAGATGGATTGAAGATTGAGCCAAAAAATGTGCTGAGTAGGATGCTAAAAGATGAAAAGAGTGACTCTTGTTTTAGGCTAAACCATTATCCACCATGCATAGAAATTGAAGCATATTCGAAAGGTGGTAGAAATTTTATTGGTTTTGGTGAGCATACAGATCCACAAGTTATATCTGTTGTAAGGTCTAATAACACAACTGGGCTTCAAATTTCACTTAAAGATGGTACATGGGTCTCAGTTCCACCTGATGAGCACTCATTTTTCATCATTGTTGGAGATTCTCTGCAGGTAATAATTACTACTAGTAACAACATTTTTCATGTGATTTTTTTTTGGATTTTGTACACATGAAAAGTTTCCACTTTTGTCTAGAGTTGAACTCTAGAAACATAAAATTTCGAAATTTACTATTCAGAATTTTCACAAATTTGAATAATAACTAAAAAGTGTTTTTTACTTTTATTCTTGTAAAACACTTCAATATCATTTTTTTCACTTTTGAAAATAAAAAATACGTGAGTGTTTGACCGTGTTTCATTGTGAAATTTTAAAAATAAAATAAAATGTGTTTCTCCAATTTTCAAATTTTATGATGAAACACAATCAAATGTCCACTTTTAAAAACTATTGATTGTGCAAATAGGAATAATCTATAGGTATATAACTTAAATGTACATAATAAACTAAATGATCCTTATTAATTAGGGGGTTATTTTTCTCAAATTGGAATTTTGTGGTTAATTAATTTTAATTTGTTTGTGTTTGTTTTTATGGCAGGTACTGACTAATGGAAGGTTTAAGAGTGTAAAACATAGAGTCTTGGCAAACAGTGTAAAGTCAAGATTGTCAATGATTTATTTTGGTGGGCCTCCTTTGAATGAAAAAATACTGCCTTTATCATCTTTAATGGAAGAAGGGGAAGAAAGTTTTTACAAGGAATTTACATGGCATGAATACAAGAAATCTACCTACATGACAAAGTTGAGTGCTGATAGGCTAGGACTCTTTGAAAAGAATATAATAGTACCATATGCTGAAGATTTGCCAAATTTAGGAAAAATCATACTGTAGGATTTTGTCATCCAATAGACAAGTTTGAAAAGATTTTGGTTTTGGTTGGAAGTCCAAGATTGTAAAAACCAAGATTTTTCTTGTTTTGTTTTGTTTCATCGTCTTGTGTTTTTAATTTAAAGAACTATGATTGTACAATAAAATGCCATGTAATTGTCATCGTGTCACTTCTTTGTATACTTTTAGCAAAAGCTTGTGACATTTTTTTGATTTTTTTTCTTTTTGTGTGGATAATGTAGAGACTTTTTTATTATTATTTACATCATGTCAAAATGATATAAGTCTCTTCTTCCGGTCTCAATTTTGATAGATTAACTTCTTTGTTTGCGCAAATTATATATAGTCTAAGGACCATCTTAATTATTATGTTGCATTTTGTAATCTTTAGCTTTAGTTTGTGTTTTGTTTGAATAGCTAGGACTCAATGTTGATTTTTAATTTAATGTTAGCTTTAGATTTGTAGCAGTTGCAAACAAATGTTTATCGATTCAACTTCAAATTTTGCGGCTGCAAATAAATACTTATAATAGTTGTCACGTTAATAAAGGTTTATTGGAGAATGGGGTGGAGACAATCAATAAATAATGCTATTAATGAAACTTACTTTTGTTATTTTTACTACAAAAGTTATTTTTCTTATTTTTAATATTCTTTTTTTTAAAAATAAGTATTTTCTAAAAACTTAATCAATTAAATATAAAAAATAATAATTTATTTCTTAGAAAATATTCCATCGATACCAAACGCATCATAATCATCATACTTGGACGTTCACAGGAGGATGTCAGTTGTCTTAGTATAGTTTCCTATAAACTCAATATTTCCTAGATAAAAATGGTGTTTTTACTATATTCAAATCTTTTTCCTAGATAAAATTGGTAATCTTAAATGAGAATATAAAAAAAAAAAAAATACAAACAAAAGAAAAGAAGAGAAAAGCACTGTAACTCTTTGAGATTATGTTGTAAAAACATACAAATTAAATATCCATTCTTATAATTTCTTTAGCTAAGTCAAAATTGAAATAGTGAAGGGTGTCGTTGATATTCAACTACATTATCACACAACCTCTTATATATAATTATGTAGTTCACCTTGTTATAGGAATGCTTTAAAACCCATTACGTATTTGAATATGTAGAAAAATAGTTGGTACAAAGCGGATTGAAAATTGAAAATAATGGATGAATTCTCTTATGTAAATTAGACTAATTCACTAAAATGATCATTAGCGTAGTCATAATGTCCAATATATAGTCTCCAATTAATTTCTACACTCGTAAAGAGTAAAAAAAAGTAAAGACAAATGTACTATCATATTGATCTTCCATCTCCATAATGAAAATTCATTTAACATGTAAGTATTTTTTAAAAATAACTTTCTTTAACGAAAATATGTAACTCACTGAATTAATTATTGATAAAAATATGTTGCTCATAAGAGCGAGATGTTGAAGTTATGAAAGTATTTTTGATATATTTTATCTATTTTATCTTTTCAATCAAAACAGAGTTTAATCTTATAATTGCTCATAAATATAAGATATGAAAGAGTATTGGGTCGGTCAACAAAGTAAGGATACTTGATTTTCTTTAAGCTTCAAGCACAACTCACAAGACTTGCTCAATAATTTTTCTCATTTTTAGAGAAATTTATTTTCTTAAACAGGTATTTTTTTAAAAAAATATTAATCAATCAAATATAGAAAAATCTAAAAAATTAAATTTTAAAGAAAATATTTCCGTTGATACCAAACACATCATCATCATACCTGGATGTCGTCAGGAGGTTGTCACTTGTCTAGCTATCTATATAGTATAGTTTCCTATAAGTACAATATTGTAACATATTATAATTTGACAATGATATACTGAGCTCCCCAGAATTAAAGGTCTCAAACTAGATTTTTTTTTACCCAAAGGTTTTCGACCAGATAAAATTGATGGTTTTTTTACTATATTCAAATTTGTTCCTAGATAAAATTGGAAATCTTAAATGTGAACAAAAAAATACAAACAAAAAAAACGAAGAGAATATCACTGAAACTCCTTGACATTATATTGTAAAAGTATAAAAATTAAATATCCATTCTCATTATTTCTTTTACTGAATTCTCCTCTTATGTATGAGTGTGTAAGACTCTACTTAAGTCATTCACAATTCATTAAAATTGCAGAATATGCAATACTCTTAGTAAAATTAAACCTCCTTATTTTTGTGTTTATTAAAATAAAATATACATAAAGAAAGAGAGAACATTATCTAGCTCAACCAAGTTAGTTTCCGTTATAGCTCTAAATTTCAAATTACTAAGCCAAAATCAAAATGGTCAAGGGTGTCGTTGATATTCAACTACATTTAATGACCCGGAAGGTCAGTTTGGAAATTTTAATAAAATTATCATTTTAACCTTCCTAATAGTTGTCTTGATGAGTCATATCTGATGAGTTTGTGAAGTTAGGTTTAAATGAACCCACACATGATCCATACTTTTCGACTATGAACACATGATGGAGCTTATGAACTATGAAGGATAAATTTATGAAGATATGCATGTTTTTATGAAGTTGATGTAAATGATTTGAGAATGCTTTGAGAGTAAAGTATAAATGCTGTTATTGTGAATGGTTTTCTCACATACTAATAAGATCATGATTGTGAAAGGTTTTCTCACAAAAGGATTCATTAGGTTGAAAGGTTTTCTCACCTAAGTTGAATCAAGTTAAATAGCTATTCTAAATGACTTTAGCTTGGATTACTTTGCTTAACTGTATATGTCTTTCCATGGATAGTAAGATAAATACAATTAATGACCATTCAATGAGATTTTTGCTTAGCACCGAGAGGATATTGAGATGGAGGATCTCCCGTTAGTAGAGGTCGGGTCTCAAGTAGCAATCTCCTTGTCCTTAACTACGTTTTCCCGTAGGTTGTCTTAAGTGACATATCTTGTGGATCCACTTTAGCTCAGATTCATGATTCTTACCTTGGCAAGTAAGAACATCTCTTTTTGGTGTGACATAGATACTGGATTCGGATACATGGTAAACTTCCCACAATAATGAACTAAGTTTACTTTCAAAGTATCTCACAAAATGTTTTATAGATTTTAAGCTTGCATTGACCATGATTATGGCTTATGTTTTCTAACCTTTTATATTATGACTTAGCTTGATCATTTCATGTCATGTAAAATTCTTTTTAGCTTGATTTCATAACTCTTATGCATTTCTATCATACTTTGTATTCCATATACTTATGAATACTTTTGCCTACATTCTTTCACTAATGTAGGGTCCAACGCTCCTACCTCTCACACTCGTGGCTAGTTAATCTGCTTAGCACTTGAAGATTGGTGAGTCCTCATGATCCGAGGGCCGAGAAACTTGTATAATGTAACATACCGCCTTAGAAAGAGCTAGATTTAGAAAGAACTATTTTGGAAAGATCCCAATTGAAAAATTTGCAAGTTATCCTAAGTTATGAGTTTTGGGTCAACTTCAAGCCACCATAACTTTTAGCACAAGATGAGTTAGGTAGCCCATAAGATATCAAATGAAAGTTCTTGGAATTCTCTTTCCAACGCCACCGAGTTTGCAAAGTTTTGAGTTTGGATGAGGCGATATGCTGGTTTGAAGTCAGCTTATCCAATTAAGGAAAGTTACCCGAATGAATGAGGGGTATTTTCGTCTTTTCCATAGCCCATCAGTTTAAAACGTTTTTAGTAAGGTTTTAGGGTTCTAAACTGATTTGGTTTAGTTTTCACAATGCTAATTACGCTTAGGATTTTATAAGAGAGTTCAAGAAGAAAAAGAGGAGAAAAGAGGGAACGTTCAAGGCGTTCGTCAAGATTCTTGAGTTTTGTTGCAGATTTTCTCCAAGGATTTGATCCCTAGGAGGTATTTGAGTTCTCATAGTGTTGGGTTCATTTACCCACACACCAATCATGCCATTTTTAATGCATATTTGTTCTTGAGGTTGAAGGATTTGAGTTCTTAATGAGTTTACTTGAATTTTCATTCTTAATCTTGATTGTTAGGGTTTTGATGAATTCTTGAAATGAGTTGTTAGTAAATTGAGGGTCGTTTTGAGTAGATTATCATTTACTTATGTTGGTATTCAAATCTAAGTAAATTGGAAAGAAACCATTTGATTATAGGTGAATTAGGGTTAGAAAACAAGAAAGAAAATTCATCAGGAAGTTTTGGGCAGAGGCTTACAAACCGCACCAGCAGTGCGCCATAAATGAGTTTCTGTAGTTTACCACTCATTGCACCAGGGTCACCTACCCCCACCCTTTTTTCCGTCTTTTTGCTCGACTAAGTTCTTTTAAAGGATACCTTCACTCTTTTCTTATTCTAAGTACTCTAAACTACATCTAAACATCGACAGATCATTCAAAACACGAATCATAATCTTGAATTCGTAATTTAAATTTAAGGTAGAGTTAAGAATTATGTCTTGAGATTTCTTTTGAATCATTTTGATAAGTCTTTTACAATCTTTTAAAACTTATTTTAAGACTTCAGTACTTGAGTATGAGGATGAATAAAGTTGAGTTTCATTTTTCAAAATGAATATTTGAGAACTAAGTATTCCCAAGAGTAAATGTTTTTACATTTAAAATGAGGAGGAAACTTTGATTTCCAAATGAGTTATGAGGAGTTTTGACTACTATCTCTTTTCAGAAAAATATTTTGAGTAATAATCTCAAAGTTATGGACAAGGAAATGTTTTTAAACATATGTGCTAATTTATATTTTGGGAGTAGTATTGAGCACCGATATGAGGACGAGTTCAGATAACTCAAACTCCTCATAAACCATGTTGCCAACATTGGTAGAAAGGGTCATACTTTTTAGATGATTCTTTATTGATTTTCAAGCATATCTTTTATCCACTTATTTGAGAATTTCTATACCCCGGGAAGGTATAAGACAATTCTAGCAGTGTTGGCGAGATGCTATATCATCGCATAACTCATAGTGATGGTTGTTGGTTAAAGAATCTCCCAAACAGAGTTATTTTGTATCTTTACATAAAAAATAAGCTACTATTATATTTTTAAATACATTGAGTTGTTATCTACTATTTTAAACTGTTTCTTTATAATGCATTTTTACTATTGCTTTATATTAAACTGAGTTGAGTAAGTTTGAGTATCGTTGAGTTGAGTTGGGATTAAGTTTAGGTTGAGTTGAGGTAACTATGTTTCATTCCTTCCAGTTCAAGCTTATGTTATGTATTAGATTTCCCTTTGCATGCTCATACATTCAATGTACTGATGTCATTTGGCGTGCATCATTTTATGATGCAGATACAGGAGATCAGGGTCATCAACAGGCAATTCATTGATACCATTAGCAGTTATAGAGTTGTTTGGTGAGCCTCTTTGCTTTCGGAGAGTCCCTTAGTTATTTCTATTATGTCAGTTTTGTTAGAATGATTAGGGGTCTTGTCCCGACACCCTCATAGTATTAGAGGCTTCATAGATAGATAGATAGATAGTAGTATTAATTCATAAGTCTTTTCAATTTTCAATTGTTAATGTTTAAGACTTGAGTTGCCTCTTTGTATGGTGAATGTTTTATTTCTAAAATATTATAATTTTTTATTTGAGACATTGAGTAAAGTTGTTCTTTTGAGTTCATCTTATTTATGAGTAAGCCTTCTACTAAGAGTTGAATCTGGCCAATGATTCGCTTGGGGCCAACAATGGTTCTCGAATACGAGTCGCGTCCATGGTGTAGGCTCAGAACGTGACAAACCTGGTATCAGAGAATAGAGTTCAAGAGTCCTAGGGTGTCTATGAAGCCATATTTGTAGAGTCCTAGTTATCAGTGTGAATGCGCCACATCTATAATTAGGAGGCTACAACATTTAGGAACTATCTCACTTTTTTCATACTCTTTTTGTACGATAGAGTTCTAACTTTATAAAGTTTTTTTCTAATTCATGCTTGCGTGTATTTTTTAGATCATGCCTCAACAAAGAGCTGTTCGAGGTCGTCCTTCTAGGAGGAATGCTGATCCTTAGGATCAAGGGGTACCCAATGCACCAGAAGTGCAACTCCAATGAGAGGTCACTAATGTTAAGTTCCGGGAAGCTATCCAGATGTTGATTCAAGTTGTGACCAACCAAGCTAGGCAACAAAAAGGAGTTCGTTAGGATGTGGCTGATACGTCTAGGATCCGTGAATTCTTAAGGATGAATCCTCATCATTGAGGATCTAAATAACTTTGTGGAAGAGTTTCAGAAGGTATTTGAACTGATGCATGTTACAGATGTTGAACGTGTGGAACAAGTTACATAGCAACTGAATATTGTTGCTAGACTGTGGTACGGCCAATGGAAGAAGAGTAGACTTAAGGGTGCACTATTTGTAAGTTGGGCTGTGTTTGGGAGGCCTTCTTGGGGCGTTTCTTTCATCGTGAACTAAGAGAGAAAAAGGTAAGAGAATTCCTCACTGTTAAGCAGAAATCCATGAGTGTGCATGAGTAAAGCCTCAGGTTCACTCAAGTATCCCGTTATGCTTCAGAGGTGGTTGCTGATATGAGGAGTAGAATGAGTTTGTTTGTGTCTGGGTTGTCTTGTTTGTTGAGCAAAGAGGATAAGGCTGCGATGTTTATCGAGGACATGGACATAGCAAGGCTGATGATCCATGTGCAACAGGTTGAGGAAGATAAGCTAAGAGATAGAGAAGAGTTACAAAACAAGAAGGCTAAGACATCAGGTAATGAGTCCGGGCAGCAGAAGAGTAATGCAAACCGGTCATCTTTTCAGAAAAATCCAAATGGAGATGCTTCATCATTTGTTATTGCACCTGCACCAAGAAACAGAGGTGAGTTCAAAAATCTGAGTCCGTAGAATTTCAGAGCTAGACCTACACAATATCAAGGTAGTATGGCACAAGGAGGTAATGAGACTTTTGCATGTGCTAAGTGTGGTAGGAACCACCCATGAGTATGTTGTGATGCCTCCATAGGTTGCTTCAAGTGTGGTCAGAATGGTCACTTCATGAAAGAGTGTCCTAAGAACAAGCAGGGTGGTGGTAATAGGGGCAATAAAGCCCAATCTTCTTTAGCAGATCCACCAACAGAGCTGTATCTAGAGGATTGATGAGTCTGAGATTTGGACTCATTTAGGGCTTTGTTTTGATAGTTTTAGTGTCTTCTAATTCCTAATTTGTGCTATAAACTGATGTTAAAGCCTTGATTTTTAGGTATGTGAGCTAAGGAGCAATGTAAGGACACTAACAGGCAAAAATGAGTAAAACAAGCTGAAGATGTGGAGAAAGGCAATCTTGGTGAAAAGGGTGGCATTACGATAGTTCTAAATGAAAAGGGGGATCTTGTTTCTATGAGACCTGTAACCGGATGGAGAGTATGCATGGACTATAAGAAGTTAAATTCTTGGACCGAAAAAGATCACTTTCCCATGCCTTTCATTGATTAAATGCTCGATCGACTTTTGGATCGGGCATGGTATTGTTTCTTGGATGGTTATTCCGGGTATAATCAAATCTCTATTGCATCGGAAGATCAAGAGAAAACCACTTTCATTTGTCCCTATGGAACTTTTTCTTTCAAAAGGATTCCTTTCGGGTTGTGTAATGCTCCGACAACGTTTCATGTTGTCTATTTTCATTGATATGGTAGAAGATTCAATGGAAGTGTTTATGGATGACTTCTCAATTGTGGGCAATACTTTTGAAGTATTCTTAGCGCACCTTGGACAGGCCCTTCAAAGATGTATGGAAACCAATTTGGTCCTAAATTGGGAGAATGTCACTTCATGGTTAGGGAAGGTATATTTTTGGGTCACAAAGTGTCACAAAAAGGGCTGGAGGTTGACAAGGCAATAATTGAGGTAATTGAGAAGCTACCACCACCTCTCTCGGTAAAAGGTATTTAAAAAATTGCACACCCATTATGCAAGCTTTCGGAGAAGGAGGTGAAATTTTGCTTCGATGATGCATGTATAGTAGCCTTTAAGTGCTTGACAGGGAAGTTGATCTCCACCCCAGTAATTATTAGCCCTAATTGGTCGGTACCTTTTGAAGTAATGTGTGATGGAAGTGTTACGACATTAGGTGTTGTGTTAGGGCAAAAGCACAACAAGCTATTCCATCCAATTTACTATACAAGAAAAGCCTTCAATGGTGCTCAACGTAACTACATGATTACTGAGCAACAATTACTTGCAGTGGTATATGTATTTGAAAAATTTCATGCATACTTTCTAGGCACCAAAGTGGTGGTGCATATGGATCATACAACTTTGCGTTACTTAATGGCAAAGAAAGATGCCAAACCAAGATAGATAAGATGGGTGCTGTTGTTGGAAAAATTCCACTTTGAAGTCAAGGATAGAAGAGGCTGTGAAAATCAGGTGGCTGATAATCTATCTAGGTTAGAGAGAAAGGAGAAAGAAAATGTGGAGTTTGACATCAATGACTCCTTTCCCGATGAAAAGGTATTCATCGTCACTTTAAAGCAAACTCCTTGGTATGATGATTTTGCTAACCATGTAGTTTGTGGACTAATGCCGGAGGACTTAAACTTCTATCAACAAAAGCGGTTCTTGTTCGATGTCAAGAGATACTTTTGGGATGAGTCATATTTATTCAGAGAATATATAGACCATATTATTAGGCGATGTGTGCCTGAAGAGGAAGTCAATGGCATTCTTAATGATTTTCATGCATTGCCAGTTAATGGTCATCATAGTGGTGTGAGAATAGCCGTTAAAGTACTTCAAAGTGGTTACTATAGGCCAACCCTCTCCAAAGATGCCCATGGATTTTTTAAGAGATGTATACAATGCCAAAAGTATGGTGGGATGTCTAGACATCATGAATTGCCTCTTAATCCTATTCTAGAAGTTGAATTGTTCGATGTTTGGGGAATAGACTTCATGGGCCCATTTGTGAGTTCGTTTGGAAATAAGTATATTTTGGTGGCCATGGACTATGTTTCTGAATTGGTGGAAGCTGTTGCATTACCAAACAACAAAGGAAAGAGTGGTTTAATTCTTGAAGCGCTATATCTTTGTAAGATTCGGCACCCCACGTGCTATTATTAGTGATGAAGGATCACATTTTTGCAACCGGTTGTTTCCATCCTTATTGAGTAAATACGAAGTAAAACATAAAGTGGAAACACCTTATCACTCTCAAACAAGTGTCCAGGTTGAAGTCTCTAATTGGGAAATTAAGAGTATCTTGGCCAAAATAGTGAATGCACATAGGACAGATTCGTCTCGATGATGCCCTATGGACGTATCGTACTGCTTACAAAACGCCTATTGGTATGTCTCCTTATCAACTAGTTTTTGGGAAATCTTGTCACCTACTAGTTGAACATGAACACAAAGCACTATAGGCATTAAAATCATTAAATCTGAATTGGGTGAATGCTTCGAAAGGGATATTAGATCAACTGAATAAGATGGAAGAGTTCCCATTATAGGCTTATGGAAGCTCAGCTCTCTACAAGGAGAAAATGAATAAATGGCATGACTCTAATATCCTTAGGAGAGAATTTTGAGTCAGAGACTTTGTGTTGATTTACAATTCTCAACTGAGTCTCTTTCCGGGCAAGTTCAAGTTGAAATGGTCATGACCATTTAAAATGGCACGAATGTTCATGAATAGGGCTATTAAAGTTGAAAGTAAAGAGGGTCCAGCCTTAAAGGTGAATGGGCACCGTTTGAAGCTTTACTTTGGAGAGTGTCGTGAGATTTTAGGTATTGAAATGGTGTTTTTGGAAGATGCTTGAGAGCATTTCCACATCGTGCCACGACGCTAAATAAGGCATTTCTTGGGAGGCAACCAAAGCTTTAGTTGTTTTTGAATAATGGATGATGATTGTGCAGGTTGAAAAGTGATAATGTTGTAAATTGGAAATTAGGTGAGTCAACAGTCCAGTTGGAAACTCTCTGAAGAGGTCAGCGAGCCCGACTTGGACCGCCGTTGGAACAACCTAGCTTGATGGGTTAAGTTCTGTAAAACTCAGCGAGCTAAAAACTTAGTTGGCGAACCCGACTTTGTCTATTGTTTGAACCTCTTTCAAATTGCTAGGAGTTTTGTAAAACTCGGTGACTCAACATATAACTTAGTGATACGCCGAGGTGATTCGGTAAGCCCGACTTTGACAGCTTTTTGGCCTCAGTTGTGGAGTTAGGGTTCTAGATATTTTGGTGAGCAACACATGATTGCGCGATTCACTGAATCCATTGGCGAAATTTGCCGAATGGACACCTAGTGAAGAAATTCCCAAACCTTGATCTTTTCATTCCATACTATTACATGTCCATCGTTATTTTTGTGCCCGTTTATTCCTGTTACATTAAGGAAATTGTTGGATATTTTTGGTGGGGTGGAACCTTGTTAGGATTACCACCCTTAAATGCATTTGAGTGTCTGTTAGGGTCAATACCATGACTTGAATAGTACTCTTAATTGAACAAAATGATAGTGCGGCTACGATGAGGCTAACTAAGTTACATAGTCAATATGTGAACTTGTAGCATCTTATTGTGACTAGACGGTTGTCAAATGAGTCTTTTGTAATGAACATTGCACGCTAGCTATAAAGTGTGGAGTCTTGTTTGATATTGGTACCAATGCCTTGTGTGGTGAGGTCATCTTGAACGTTATATTTGATGACACCTAGAACTTGCCCCGTTAGTCTGATTGATTGAGTGAAGTGACCAATTGAAACGATCTTAGGAAAGAATTTTGAAGAGTGAACCAATTTGACAATATACCTCTTTTGTGGCCACTCTTGTTAAAAGTGTGAATCTTGTTTTGGAACCCATTGAGCCTATCCTTTTCTTGGAAGAAATTTGAGGTACTTTGACCTTTTTATCCATTCACCCATAATCTTCATGAAGTTTTTATTTTTTTGAATAGCCAACTTAGGCCAAAAGCCTAAGTTGGTGGTGTGGTGAAAAAGAAGTAAAGTCAAGAAATGTGAATAACTCCCCCTTTGATTGGATTGTATTGAAAAAGATGGAACCCCTCCATATAAAAAAAAGAAAGAGAAAGAAAAATAAAAAGAAAAAGAAAAGAAGAAAAAAAGAAAATGACTGATAAAGAGCAAGAATTGTGAAATAAAGTGAGTGAACATAGTAAAAAACTGGGGTATCCGGTGATTCATGTCTAGTTGAAAAATGGGGTGGAGTTTGAGCATGTTTGAATGTGAATGAGAAGGAGAAAGAGTGATTTTAAGGCCATACTTCATGAAGATAGAAGCCACTAGGCCTAAATGACCATACCTTTGCACTTAGCCTCGGTACAAGCCATAAAAAGACCTTTGTGATCTTTAGTGAGCTGAAACGAATGTTGGTTGGAAAATAAGGGCAATCCTATGGGTAGAGTCATGCATGTGTTCATCTTTTTGACTGTAAGAGTTGTATGTGATTCCGAAACTTTAAATTATTGAACAATTTTGTGTGAATGTGGAATCATCTTTGTTGGGAGGGCATTTGAGTACCTTTGTTGGCATTTGAAGCAAGTATTACGAACTTGAGTATCCTTGATAATGGTGAGTCACAATTTGAATCTTTGAGTGAACAATTGAGCATTGTCTGGGTAGTTTGTAACCTTTTGTATGCATTCATGTTGAGTCTTATGCAACACTATTTGAGGCATCCTTATTGAATTGCTGATCTTGAGTGTTACTTGAGGACAAGCAAAAGTTTAAGTTAGGGGTGTTGATGAGTCCAAGATTTGGACTCATTTAGGGCTTTGTTTTGATAGTTTAGTGTCATCAAATTCTTAATTTGTTCTATAAAC
The DNA here is from genome assembly GCA_037074985.1 of Solanum bulbocastanum. Classification (NCBI taxonomy): domain Eukaryota; kingdom Viridiplantae; phylum Streptophyta; class Magnoliopsida; order Solanales; family Solanaceae; genus Solanum; species Solanum bulbocastanum. The sequence goes on from CM073604.1 coordinate 7,853,300, forward strand.
TGATGTTAAAGCCTTGATTTTCAAGTATGTGAGCTAAGGAGAAAGGTAAGGACACTAGCAGGCAGAAAGGAGCAAAGCAAGCTGAAGATGTGGAGCAAGGCAATCCTGGTGATCGCCAAGACCAGTCGGTGAACCGCCGATTGGCTTTTCAGCTCGCCTAAAGTTCCAGTATGCCAGCCTTGAGGAAGAACCAACTTGGCGACAGGAGTGAGCATTGGGTGAATTGCCGCATGACTTCGCAATGGCAACCTTGATTGCCTAAAGTTACATAACTCTTAAAAGAGGTGCGAGCAAATTATCGATCCAAAGGAGAAAAGGGCGAATCTCCAAAGCCTTTGGGTTCCCGACTTACACCACCTAAAGTTACCTGCATATTAGCTGAATACTCGAAAGAGGAAGGCAATGGACAGATGAGATTGGCGTATTGCTGATCAATCGGTGAAGCCCAACTTTCACCGTCAATTTCCCCCAAAAGCCAACTCTTGAATCAGTATAAATTGATCTTTTAAGGAGAGAGAAGGTATTCAAAAAAATGTTGAGAACTTTTTACCAAAAGCTAAAAAGCATTTTTCTTTTAGAATTTTGAAGCTTTTAACTACTTTGCATATAAGTTTGGATTGGGTTTTTGAATTCCACCATTTTTGGAGCATTGTAATGGGTTGGAGACTATTACCCAATTGATGTCTAATCTAGTTGGTAATTATTCTTACTTTTTATGATGCGTAAAAATAACCCCAATTCTTGAGGTGTGATTATGCATGTGATTATGTGTTGAATTAGCTTATGTGTGTTGTTAATTACTGATTTAAATGCTTAACTGAAGTGGGTTTAACAATCAGCTGTGTTTTAATCTATGAATTGTAGTTACAAATGCAATTCTAATTTTAAGTTCTTAGCTTGCTTGAGAGAGATGTTTTGGAACCAAAGGTTTTGATTAATGGTTTGTAGATATTAGGTTGATATAGGTTTAGCTCAAAAGAGTGAATCTTAAACCCAATCCTACCCATCTTGCTTGAGAGAGAGGTTGTATTAAGGTTGTGGGCTACTCTTATTTGCTAAGCTTGTTGATGTTCGAAAGAAATCACTTGAAATATGATAGTTGTTCGAGAGAAAACTATTTACTCATACTCTTGCCTACCCACTGATATTTAGTTATCTATTAGTAGTTTCAATTACCTATATCACATCCCGAGAATTCCTTTCTATATTGTTATTTCCTTATGTTTTGTTTGTGTTGTAGCGGATAATTGCAAACCAAAATCCTCCCATCTGACATTCGTGTCATCCTTTTTGACTTGTTTACTTGTCATTTTTTGCAATTTCTATTAATATAACTAATTAGATCATGTTTGTACTTCATAGTTGAATTTGAACACATTGCACTCTTTGTGGGTTAGACCCCAACTCATTGTTGGGTTTTATACTAGTTAACGATAGTTTGCACCTAGAATTGGATGAGTTATGCTTGAAACATTAATCAAGGAGCTACTTTAGGGACATGCGGAGGAGCAAACCGTCTCTATGCTATCACTAGTCGCCAAGAGAAAGAGAATTTGCTAGATTTTGTCACTAGTATGATCAAAGTTTTTACTTTTGATGTATATGTTTTGCTAGATCAAGGAACGAGTCAATCTTTTGGGACTCCTTATATTGCTATGAATTTTGATATTCTTCTTGAGCAACTTCTTGAGCCCTTTAGTGTTTGCACACGTGTTGGTGAGTCTATTCTAGCCGAGAGAGTTTATCATGATTATACCATTTTCGTCAACCACAAGGACACCATGGCTGTCTTAATTGAGTTAGACATGGTAGATTTTGATGCTATTCTAGGTATGGACCGGGTTCATGTATGTTATGCCTCAGTTGATTGTAGAACTTGAGTAGTTAAGTTCCAGTTTCTTAATAAGCCAGGTATAGAGTGGAGGAGTAGTTCAGCAGTGCCTAAGGGTCGTTTTATTTTGTACCTTAAGGTAAGAAAGTTAGTTTCCTACGGGTGCGTCTATCACTTAGTACGAGTTAATTACTCTAGAGTTGAGACACCCTATATTCAGTTAGTTCCAATTGTGAGTGAGTTTCCAGAAGTCTTTCCAGATGATCTTCCTGGTGTCCCTCTTGAGAGATAAATAGACATTGGTATAGATATTTTTACTGATACTCGACCTATTTCTATTCTGCCATATAGAATGGCTCCAGCTGAGTTGAAAGAGTTAAAAGAGCAGTTGAAAGATCTACTTGATAAAGGTTTTATTTGACTAAGTGTCTCACCTTGGGGAGCTCCAATCCTATTTGTGAGGAAAAAAGATGGTTCACTTAGGATGTGTATTCATTCTGCCTATTGAACAAGGTTACTGTCAAGAATAAGTACCCCCTTTCGAGATTTGATGATCCATTTGATCAACTTCAGGGTGCCACTTGTTTTTCTAAAATAGACCTCAGATTAGGCTATCATTAGTTGAGAGTAAGAGAAAGTTACATTCCTAAGACAACATTCATAACCCGTTATGGTCATTATGAGTTTCTAGTCATGTCGTTTGGTTTGACTAATGCTCCTTAAGCCTTATCTTGATATGTTTTTTTGTCATATTCACTGATGACATTCTAATTTAGTCGAGGAATAAGGAGGATCATGCTAGTCATCTCAGAGTAGTTCTCCATACTCTTAAGGATAAAGAGTTGTAGGCTAAATTCTGTAAGTGTGAGTTTTGTTTTGAGTTTGTGGCATTCTTAGGCCATATTGTTTCAGGTCAGGGGATACGAGTTGAAAATCAGAAAATTATGGTAGGGCAGAACTGGCCTAGACCCACATCTCCGACTAATATTAGGGGTTTCTTAGGATTGGCTGGTTATTATAGGAGATTTGTTGAGAGGTTTTCATCTATATCATCCCCGTTGACTATGTTGACTCAGAAAACAACAAAATTTCAATGGTCTGACACTTTTGAGAAAGTTTCAAGAATTGAAAACTAGGTTGACTATTGCCCCAGTGTTGACCTTACATGAGGGTATGCAAGGTATTGTGATGTGTCCATAGTTGCACTAGGTTATGTATTGATGCAGAATGACAAGGTTATAGCTTATGCCTCCAGACAACTTAAGGTTTACGAGAAGAATTACCCAACCCATGATCTAGAGTTCGCTGATATTGTCACGATCCAAGCCTACACCTTTGATGTGGCCGGCACCTAAGAACCATTGTTGGTCCCCAAGCAAACCCTCATCCTGGCTGACTAAAAGAGGAAGACTAACTTAAGCATACAAAAGCTTAAAAACTTAATAAAACTCATTGAACTCAATTACAAATCTTTTACTCAAATGAATTACTCTAAATAAAAATAATATATTCAACTCGCCATAAAATAGGCGACTTAAGTCTTTAAAACATTTAACAAAATAAATGAACAGACTTCTAAAACTCTACTGTCTATCTATGAAGCCTCTAACTGACAAAGATGGAAGTTGGGACAAGACCCACAACATCCTAACAACTGATATAACTGAAAGTATAAGTGGAACCCTTCGGAGGCTCACCTAGCTAACTCGAACTGCTTATGGTATCAACGAAGTGCCTGTTGTTGATTCTAAGTACCTTTATCTGTATTATAAAATGATGCATGTCAAATGGCTCTGTAGATGGTATGTACGAGCATGTAAGGGGAATTCTAAAGCATAAACATACGCTTGAATTTGATAAAAAGGAAAAATACTTACCTCTTCTCAACTCACTACACTAAACTCAACTCATGAATAAGATACTGAACTCAAAGGTTAGATACTCAACTCAAAGACTAAATACTCAACTCAAAGGTTAGATACTCAACTCAAATGTATGTTTCTCAATTCAAAGGTACTAAACTCAAGATAAAGCATCAATAAAAGATGCGATATATGGAAAGCTTTTAAAACAATAGATAACAACTCAATGTATTGAATAATACAATAATAAATCAGATTGTATATAAAAATACAATATAACTCTATGGGAGTTTCGCTAACCGATAACCATTACTATAAGTAGTGTAATGATACAATGTCTCGTCCATACTGCCAGAACTGTACTATACCTTGTCGGGGTATATAACCTCTCAACTAAGTGGATCCACTAGTGTATACTGAAAGCATTAATGAATCATCTAAAAAGTATGTCTCTTTCTACCCACATTGACAACATGGTTTATGGATACTTGAGTTATCTGAACTTGTCCCCATATCGGTGCTCAATATTACTCCCAAAAATATACTCAGCTCAAATGTTTAAAAGCATAACTCTTTACTCAAAATATTTCTCTTAAAAGAGATAGATGCTCTGAAATCTTTTAAACCCATAACTCATTTAGAAATCTTAGTTTCTATTTTATCAATATAAAAATTGACACCTCTGGGATACATAGTCCCCTTATACCCTTGCTCAACTCATAATTGAAAACTTTTTCTCAAAAATACATAAAAATCATATTATAATATGATCATTGATGAATCAGGAAGTCATACTTCATAAACATTGATGGTATATCTAGATGCCATACGGCACATACATTGATGGGATACTCAATAGTCATACTATTCATGTCTTTGAAAACTCCTCTCTCAAAACTCATCTTTACCTTCTCAAAACTAAGTTTAAGAACTCAAGTGTTGACTTTAAAAAGCTATTTAAATTTTATAACTCAAATCATAGGGTACATGTGGAATTATGAACATGAACGACTCAACTCAGGGATCTTAATAGTAATAAAGAACCTCAGTACTTAGAACTCAAGACTTAATGATACTACTCAATTCTAGTCCGCTCGACTCCTAGGGTTCATACAGAATTGTGGGCATGAACAAATCAATTAAAGGGCTTAATGGGTAACATGTAATAGTTCCATGATTAGGAATAAAATCTCAAAAGGGTTAGGAACTCAATGCTCAAAGACTTAGAACTTGAAGATGCTACTCCTCTATATGACACTCAATGTATGGAGTTCATACAGAATTTATGAGCATGAAAGACTCGACTCAAGGGTCTAAAAAACATTATGGAACTCATGTATATGAATCTTCTCATTCTCATACTTACTTCCTCAAAAATTAGTTCAAATCGTTAGTTGATCTCGAAGGATTCACAATTGAACTCAAAGACTTTCTTGAACTCTACTCTTAACTCTCTCTTGAATGTAAATTATGGATTCAATAGTTATGGTTCATGATACGAAGGATATCGTGATGATAAAGTAGACTCATGAATAGATTCTCCTAATTGTCATACTCAATTGCTCGAGTCTTGAAACAAGTAATAAGAAATTGTAGAAGACTCCTCAAAAAAAAAAAAAAAGACTCAAAGGGACTTTCTCAAAATATTCGGAAGAACTCTCAAAACTTAACTCTTAACTTTACCTTGAATTGGAATTATGAATTCAAGATTATGATCATTTTAGGAATGATTTCTAGGTGTTTGGAAGTAGTTTGGAGTGATTAGAGTCAAAAGGGAGTGAAAGTACACTTTAAAAGAACTCAAACGGAACAACCGACTGCAAACTGGACAGGGCAGGCGACGCTGGCACACAGAGTGGTACGAAGCTCCAGCCCCTAAACTTAAGAAGAGGATTTGGGGTGGACTGGATGGCACAGGGCACCAGTTCCCAACCCAGAAAACCCGATGAATTTTGTTTGCTTGTTTTCGGACCCTAATTCACCTAGAATCGAATAGTTTCTTCCCCAATCACTTAGAATCAAATACTCAACGTATGTATCTACTAATCCACTCAGAAAAACCCTTAAATCACTATCCTTCATCTCAAGAATTCATCAAAACCCTAACAAAACAAGATTTAGAATGAACTTCAAGAACACTTATCAAGAACTCATCAAGAACTCAGCATACTAAAACTTATGGATGAAATTCGTAAAAGAAACTCATGATTGGCGTGTGGATGAACAAACCCAAAACTATGAAATCTTACATACCTCTTAAGGATCAAACCCATGGCAAAAATCCGCAACAAAACTCAAGAACCTCGATGAACACCTTGATCATTTCCGTTTTTCTCCTTTTTGTTCTTCTTTCTCTTCTTGAACTCTCAACTAAAACCCTAGGTGTATATTAGAATTATAAAACTGAACCTAATCATATTAGACCCCTAAAACCTTACTAAAAAATTAAATCTGATTTTTAAGGAAAAGACCAAAATACCCCTCACTATTTTTGGGTAACTTTCCTTAATTGGACATTCTGACTTCAAAAGGGCATATCTCACTCATACAACCTCGAAACATAGCAAACTTTGTGGTGTTAGAAAGATAATTCAAAGAATTTTCATTTGATATCTTATGGGCCACCTAACACATCTTGTACTGAATGTTATGGTCTTTGAAGTTGACCCAAAAGTTAGAAGAACTAAGACATGACTTGAATGACTTTCTTTTTAGTTCTTTTTGGAACTCAATGTGCTACATCTAGTGACCTTAACACTTCAAAAAATTTAAATTCCTGTAAAATCCTACTCACAATGAATGATGGTTCGAGTCTTAGCTCAATAAATTTCTAAGGTGTTTCAATATCACCCCCTTGGGATCATTCGTCCTCAAATGATAGCTAGACTGGGTATGGACGGGGTTACTCTTATCATCTCAGTCATATCAACTAGAATTTTCCCACATTACTATTCGGAACCAACTAAGGGATCTCATTTAGCTATTTCTCATAGCAAAACCTCGTCTTCTTCCTCCACATTAATAACTTTAGACGAAATATCACACTATCGTTATCATGAAAGGATCATTAAACTTTTCTTTCTAACATCATTCCATTACAAAAAAGGACCTCTAAAAGATATCTCCTATACTTACAAATTACCATCAAATATACTCTGTCTCCTCTAACACGATGACACATCAACATCAACTCTATTCTGTTTAACAATATACTCTATCTCATCATGACTAATAACTATTCCTCTTCCTTCTATGAAGAAATTTCTACAATGTTATCAATGGTTTGATAAATCTCTAGAAGTCTTTTTGAAGACATCACTTATAACTGACTAGGTACACGACTGCAATAACATAATCTGCCCTATCACTATCCATTTTCTTAGATTACTGAACCTCTGCATACTTTCCTCTAACTTTGGGCTCTTTCACTACTACTACTCATGATCTTGTAACTCATGGTACCTTTTTGGGTGAAAATACTACCCAAGCTCTAATCATATTGCCTTATAAGGATCTTAGCTGAAATAATGCTTAAGGAAAATAGTACAACTCACTTTTAGATCAAATGCTCGATTCACATGAACATGAGTGCATTCCTCTGAAACTCAATACTTGACTAACTCATGGGCTTCTCTCAAGCCCCTATGCAGTCTTATGACTTACTCAAAACTCTTGCTAAGAACAACTCATCGATAAAGGACTGACTTTGCTTTTCCAACCACCTCTAGTATGAAGGGTAGTTGAATAAATCTGAGACATGCACGAGTATAAATAAATCTCTATGACATAGCTCTATTGGACGATTAAGAGTATGAAACAAGGGACATTTTTCTTAAATGTCTGTAGTCCCTTATTTATAGAAGTGGGGCCCTCATAACCATAAACAAGATCCTACCGACACGGCTTCATAGACACCCTAGGACACTTGAACTCTGTGCTCTGATACCAAGTTTGTCACGACCAGAGCCTATACCATGGACATGGCCGGCACCCAAGAACCATTGCTGGTCCTAGGCGAACCCTCATCCTGGCTAAATACAAATGGAATACTAACTTAACCATACAAAAGCTAAAAAACTGAATAAAATTCATTGAACTCAATTACAAATCTTTAACATAAATGAATAACTCTGAATAAAAATAATATATTAAACCTGCCATAAAATAGGCAACTTAAGTCTTTAAAACATCTAACAAAATAAATGAACAAACTCCTGAAACTCTACTGTTTATCTATGAAGACTCTAATTGACAAAGATGGAAGTCGGGAAAAGACCCACGACATCCTAACAACTGATATAAATGAAAGTATAAGTGAAACCCTCTAGAAGCAAGGAGGCTCACCATAGTTAACTCGAACTACATATGGTATCAACGAAACACCTGTTGCTGATCCTGAATACCTGTATCTGCAGGCAAATAGATCAATGCATGAAATGTAGGAGCATGTAAGGGGAATTCTAAAGCATAAACGAAAGCTTAAACTTGATAATAAGAAACATACTTACCTCTTCTCAACTCACTACACTAAACTCAACTCAAGAATAAGATACTCAACTCAAAGGTTAGATACTCAACTCAAAGATTAAATACTCAATCAAAGATTATATACTCAACTCAAAGATATGATGCTCAATTCAAAGGTACTCAACTCAAGATAAAGCATCAATAAAAGATGCAATATATGTAAAGCTTTTAAAACAATAGATAGAAACTCAATGTATTGAATAATACAATAATAACTCAGTTTGTACATAAAAATACAATATAACTATGTGGGAGTTTTTCTAACTGACAACCATCACTATGAGCTATATGATGTACAACGTCTTGCCCACGCTGCCAGAACTATCCTATACCTTGCTGGGGTATAGAACCTCTCAACTAAGTGGATCCACTAGTCTATGCTAAAAACATTAAGGAATCATCTAAAAAGTATGACCCTTACTACCTACATTGGCTGCATGGTTTATGGAGACTTGATTTATCTAAAATCGTCCCCATATCAGTGTTCAATACTTCTCCCAAAAATATACTCAGCTCACATGTTTAAAAACATAACTCTTTCTGTAGTTTGAGATTATTACTCAAAATATTTCTCTTAAAAGAGATCGCTGCTCTGAAATCTTATAAACTCATAACACATTTAGAAATCTTAGTTTCTATTTTATCAATGTAAAAAGTGAGACCTTTGGGAATACATAGTCCCCTTATACCCTTGTTCAACTCATACTTGAAAACTCTTTCTCAAAAATACATCAAAATCATATTATAATATGATCATTGATTACTCGGGAAGTCATACTACATAAACATTGATGGCATATCTAGCTACCATATTGCTCACACATCGATGGCAGACTCGATATTCATACTAATCATGTCCTAGAAAACTCTTTTCTCAAAACTCATCTTTACCTTTTCAAAACTCAGTTTAAGAACTCAAGTGTTGACTTTAAAAAGATTTTTAAAATTTATAAATCAAATCATAGGGTTTATGTGGAATTATGAACGTGATCGACTCAAATCAGAGATCTTAATAGCAATAAAGAACCTCGGTACTCAGAAATAAAGACTTAATGATACTACTCATCCCTAGTGTGCTCTACTCATAAGGTTCATGCAAAATTGTGGGCATAAACAAATCAACTCAAGGGCTTCATGGATAACATGTAATAGTTGCATGATTAGGAAGATAATCTCAAAAGGGTTAGGAACTCAATGCTCAAAGACTTAGAACTCGAAGATTCTACACTTCTCGAAGACACTCAATGTATAGAGTTCATGCATAATTTATGAGCATAAACGACTGGACTCAAAGGTCTAAAGAAAATTATGGAGCTCATGTATACAACTCTTATCATTCTCATACTTACTTCCTCAAAAATTAGTTCAAATCGATAGTTGATCTCATTGGATTAACAATTGAACTCAAAGACTTTCTTGAACTCTACTCTTAACTCTCTTGAATGTGAATTGTGAATTCAAGAGTAATGGTTCATGATATGAAGGATCTCGTGATGATAAAATAAATTTGTGAATACATTGTCCTAATTCTCATAATCACTTGCTCGAGTCTTGAAACAAGTTATTAGAAATTGTAGAAGACTCCTCAAAAAAAGACTCAAAAGGACTTTCTCATAATGTTCAGAAGAACTATCAAAACATAACTCTTAATTCTACCTTGAATTTAAATTATGAATTCTAGGTTATGGTAATGTTAGGAACGATTTATAGGGTATTTAGAAGTAGTTTAGAGTAATTAGAATCAAAAGAGAGTGAAGTTACACTTTAAAATTACTCGAACAGAGAAACCAACTACAAACTAGATAAGGTAGGAGACCCTGGCACAGTGAGTGGCATGGGGTGCCAACCCCTAAACTACAAAAGAGGATTTGGGGTGCACTGGCTGACACAGGGCACAAGGCCCCAACCCAGAAAATTCGATGAATTTTGTTTGCTCGTTTTCGCACCCTAATTCTCCTAGAATCAAATGGTTTATTCCCCAATTACAGAGAATCAACTACTTAACGTATGTACCTACTAATCCACTCAAAACAACCTTCAAATCACTAACTTTAATATCAAGAATTCATCAAAACCCCAACAAAACAAGATTTAGAATGAACTTCAAGAACACTTATCGAGAACTCAACATACTCAATCTTATGAAAGAAATTCGTAAAAAAAACTCATGATTAGTGTGTGGGTGAACGAACCCAACACTATGAAAACTTACATACCTCATAGGGATCAAACCCATGGCGAAAATCCACAACAAAACTCAAGAACCTTGACAAACGCCTTGATCCTTTCTGCTTTTCTCCTTTTTTCTCTTCTCTTCTCTTCTTGAACTCTCAACAAAAACCCTAGGCATATATTAGGATTATAAATCTGAACCCAATCATATTAGACACCTAAAACCTTACTTAAAATGAATTAAATCTAATTGGGTAAGTTAAAGACCAAAATACCCCTCACTATTTTCGGGTAACTTTCCTTAATTGGACAACCTGACTTCAAAATAGCATATCTCACTCATCTGACCTCAAAACTTAGCAAACTTGGTGGAGTTGGAAAGATAATTCAAAGACCTTTCATTGGATATCTTATGAGCCACCTAACTCATCTTGTACTAATAGTTATGGTAATTTGAAGTTGACCTAAAAGTTAAAAGAACTAAGGAATGAACTGTATGGTTTCTCTTTAGTTTCTCTTGGAACTCAAGGTGCTACATCTAGTAAACTTAATGCTTAAGAAATTTTAAATTCCTCGGTAAAATCTTACTCACAATGAAGGATGGTTCGAGTCTTAGCTCAATAAATTTCTGGGGTGTCATAGATGTAGTGTTCGCTTTGAAAATATTGCTTCACTATCATTTTGGTGTTCATGTAGATGTGTTCATGGATCAAAAGAGTCTTCAATATGTATTCAGTCATAAAGAGCTTAATCTCATACAAAGGAGGTGGTTGGAGTTGCTCAAAGATTATGCCATGAGTATTTTCTGTCACCCATAATGTTGTTGCTGATGCTTTGAGAAGGTTGTCTATGGGCAGTAATTCCCATGTTGAGGAAGAAAATAAAGAGTTAGCCAAGGATGTGTACAAGTTTGCATGCTTGGGAGTCCATTTGTTGGATTCCAATAGAGGTGGAGTAGTGGTGATGAATGAGGCTGAATCATCATTATTATCAAAGGTGAAAAAGAAACAAGACCAAGACCCTATTTTTCTTGAATTGAAGGCAAATGTTCATGAGTAGAAAATGATGGCCTTTGAACAAGGGGGAGATGTTGTATTGAGGTATCATGGTAGATTGTGTGTACCAAAAGTGGATGAACTCCAAGAGAGGATCATGGAGGAAGCTCATAGATCCATATATTCCATCCATCATGGTTTAACAAATATGTATCGTGACTTGAGAGAAGTCTATTAGTGGAGTAGTATGAAGAAGGGTATTGCAGAGTTTGTTGCTAAGTGCCTGAATTACTGACAAGTCAAGGTATAACACCAAAGGCCCGGTGGTATGGCACAAAATATAGAGATTCCAGAATGGATGTGGGAGATGATCAATATGGATTTTATTACTGGGTTGTTGTGGTCTCTCAGGCAGGGTGATTCTATTTGGGTGATTGTAGATCAGATGACTAGATCATCCCACTTTTTTCCTATTAAGACTACCTATTCAGCAGAGGATTATGCCAAGTTATATATTCAAAAGGTGGTTAGACTTCATGGAGTTTTGGTGTCCATCGTTTCAGACAGAGGTGCTCAATTTACTGCATAATTTTGGAAGTCTTCCATAAAGGTTTGGGTTCCAAAGTAAATTTGAGTACTGTTTTTCATCCTCGGACTGATGATCAAGTAGAGTGCATATTACAAACTTTAGAGGATAGGTTGAGTGTGTGTGTGATCGATTTCAAATGTAATTGGGATGACCACTTACCTCTCATTGAGTTTGCTTAGAACAATAATTATCACTCTAGCATCCCGATAGCTCCTTATGAAACTCTTTATGAGAGAAGATGTAGATATCCTATTAGATGGTTTGAAATTGGTGAAGTTGGGTTGATAGGATCAAACTTAGTTCATCAAGCTATGGAGAAAGTAAAGATCACTCAAGAAAGGTTGAAAATAGTGCAGAGTCATTAGAAATCCTATACTGATGTAAAGAGAAGAGACTTAGAATTCGAGATGGATGATTGGGCTAATTTGAAGGTTTCGCCCATGAAGGGTGTTATGAGATTTGGTAAGAAGGGAAACTTAGTCCCCGATATATTGGTCCTTACAGGATATCCAAGAGGATTGACAATGTAGTCTATGAGTTGGAGCTACTGCAAAAGTTAGCATCAATCGATCTAGTGTTTCACATTTTAATGCTGAAAAAGCTTATGGGCAATCCTTCACTTATTATACCTTCTGAAAATAATGATATTAAGGACATGCTATCTTATCAAGAGGTACCTGTTCAGATTTTAGATCATCAGGTCAGCAAGTTGAGGACCAAGGAGGTAGCATCAGTCAAGGTCTTATGGAGGAATCAGTTTGTTGAGGAAGCTACTAAGGAGGCTGAGGAGGATATAAAAAAGAGATACCCACATCTCTGAGTCCAAAGAAATTCCAAATCAAAGTACTAATTCTTTTCTTGGTACTCTTTAAGTTGATGTGTTGTGTTATAAATTACATGTTGGCTGTAGATGTTTCCACCCTCATTTCTACTTAGAGTAATCTCATTCGAGGACGAATTTACTCAAGGAGGAGATATTATTACATCCTGACTTAGAGAGCTAGATTTAGAAAGAACTATTTTGGAAAGAGCCCAATTGAAAATTTTGCAAGTTATAAGTTTTGGGTCAACTTCGAAAGATCATAACTTTTAACATATGATGAGTTAGGTTGCCCATAAGCTATCAAATTAAAGGTCTTGGAATATTCTTTCCAACGCCACAAAGTTTGATAAGTTTCGAGGTTGGATGAGGGAGATATGCCCATTTGAATTCAACCTGTCCAGTTAAGGAAAGTTACCCGTATTAATGAGGGGTATTTTGGTCTTCTCCTTACTCTATTAGCTTTAAATGTTTTTAGTAAGGTTTAGGGGTCTAAAATAATTTGTTTTAGTTTTCACAATCCTAATTACGCTTAGGGTTTTAGAAGAGAGTTCAAGAAGAGAAAATAGGAGAAAAAAAGGACGGTTCAAGGAGTATGTCAAAATTCTTGCATTTTGTTGAGGATTTTCACCAAAAATAAGTTTCTGTAGTTCAGGGGCTGGCGCCCCACGCCAGTCAGTACGCCAGGGTCGCCTACCCCTACCCTTTTTTCCATCGTTTGGCCCGTATAAGTTCTTTTAAATGATACCTTCACTCCTTTATTATTCTAACTACTCTAAAATACATCTAAATATTGAGAGATCATTCATAACATGTATTATAACCTTGAATTCATAATTAAAATTTAAGGTAGAGTTAAGAGTTAAGTCCTGAGAGTTCTTTTGAGACATTTTGAGAAGTCTTTTACAATCTTTTCCAACTTGCTTTAAGACTTGTGTACTTGAGTATGAAGATGAGTAAAGTTGAGTTTCATTTTTCAAAATGAATATATGGAAAATAAGTATTCTCATCAGTAAATATTTTTACATTTCAAATAAGGAGGAAATTTTGATTTCCAAAAGAGTTATGAAGAGTTTTGAGTACTCTTTTCAGAGGAATATTTTGAGTAATAATCTCAAATTTGAGGATGAGAAAATGTTTTTAAACATATGAGTTAAGTTATATTTTAGGAGTAGTACTGAGCACTGATATGGGGATGAGTTCAGATAACTCAAAGTCCTCATAAATCATTTAGCCAACGTGGTTAGAAAGGGTCATATTTTTTAGATGATTTCTTATTGGTTTTTAATCATAGCTTAGTGGATCCACTTGGTTGAGGAGTTCTATACTCGACAAGGTGTAGGACAGTTCTAGCAACGTGGGCGAGATGTTGTATCATCACATAGCTCATAGTGATGGTTGTAGGTTAGAGAATCTCTCAAGCAGAGTTATTTTGTATCTTTACATACAAAATGTATTATTATTGTATTTTTAAATGCATTGAGTTTTATCTACTATCTTAAAAGCTTTCTTTATAATGTATTTCTACTACTGCTTTATGTTGAACAAAGTTGAGTAAGTTTGAGTATCCTTGAGTTGAGGTAAGTATGCTTCATTCCTTCTAGTTCAAGCTTATGTTATGTTGTAGATTTCCCCTTGCATGCTTGTACATTCAATGTATTGATGCCATTTGGCCTGCATCATTTTATGATACAGATACAGGAGACCAGGGTTATCAATAGGCGATTCATTGATGCTATTCGCAGTTCCAGAGTTGTTTGGTGAGCCTCCTTGCGTGCTCGTACATTCAATGTATTGATGCCATTTGGCCCGCATCATTTTATGATACAGATATAGGAGACCAGGGTCATCAATAGGCGATTCATTGATGCCATTCGCAGTTCCAGAGTTGTTTGGTGAGCCTCCTTGCTTTTCGATGATCCCTTAGATATTTTTATTATGTCATTTTTGTTAGGATGATCGGGGGTCTTGTCCGGACATCCCTCATAGTATTAGAGGCTTCATAGATAGATAGACATTAGTAGTTCATGAGTGTTTTCCATTTTTACTTGTTAATGTTTAAGACCTGAGTTGCCTCTTTGGCTTGTGAATGTTTTATTTCTAAAATATTGTGAGTTTATTTTATTTGAGACATTGAGTAAACTTGTGCTTTTGAGTTCATCTTATTTATGAGTAAGTCTTCTGCTAAGAGTTGAGCTAGGCCAAGGGTTCTCTTGGGGCCAACAATGGTTATCGAGTGCTAGTCACGTCCAGAGTGTAGGCTCGGGGGTGACATATATCTTTTTGTCATTCTAGTTTTCTGACTTTGTATGTGGTGCATGGGTTACATCCTAACCACTTATATTTGATGTAATAGATAACTATCTTAGACTTTGGCTTTGTCAAACTTTTTTATGATATATGATTATTCTTTTGAAATCTTTATTTCTATTATCTTGTATGATGTATGCTAAGTGGATTATGTAGGGCCTTTCGGGTTCTATATGCAATGTTATGCCTAGGGTACACTTTGGGTCGTGACAAACTTGGTATTCAGAGAACAAGGTTTAGAAAGGTCGTAGTATGTCTTACAAGCCACGTCAAGTAGAGTCTTGTTAATAAGTGTGAAGCGCGCTATATTTAAGAATATGAGGCTATAAGATATTTAGGAAACTCCACTTCTTTCATCATTCTAAAGTTGTGATCTAGAGTGTAACACTATATGCCTCTCTCATAACCCTAATCTGATGTTTTTCAAGATATGGACCCTCAAAGAACATATGTTGGAAGGAATGTGGGTTAGAATATGGAGCAAGAAGCTCCTCAAGTTCCAATTGTTGACGCCCAATTTTAACCCTATCCAATTCGGGTTAATTATCAAGCTTCTAACAATTTGAAATTATCGTCTTTGAAAATAAAAACTCTAAATAGTTTTGGTAGTTTTAAAAACAATTATATATGTTTATATATTAATTTATATATATAATTTCTATTTATTATATAAATATTTAATAATAGCCTGAAAAAATAGCATTTAGTAAAATACATATTTTCTTTCTTCAAATTAATTAATCTCGCAGTCATGTGTAAATTAGTCTTTATTTTAAATTATTAGCTTATGTATTGATAATTAATTTTATCTTGTCTAGATTAAGAAGCTCTAATAATTAATGAATAATTATTCATCTTATTTCAATCTCAATCAAATTTAGCTAGTTAATTCCATTTGGCTACATTTTAAATTCAATTGGCTAAATTTCTAATGCAATAGGCCACTCAATTTAGCTAAAGTTTCAATCCTTTGGCCGTATTTTAAATTCCTAATTAGATCACTCATATTTTACGCATATACAATACATATACATACACTATTGTACGCACCCTGACGCTCTCCTCCATTTTCTCCTTTTCCCAACTCTCACACATCTTCATCTCCCTCACCCTAAAATGCGTTGAATTTGGTGCAAAACTTGGACTGATAAGTGGTTATTTCCTCACCCCAATGTCCCTTTTCCACTTTACGATTATGTCAGGGCCGCACCAAGTCTACTCTCCACTGCTTTCTTTGGAAAAGGGAGAAAAGCTCGAAAAAAACATAAGGTTCAAGCTTTGTTCGATGGATTCCACCATTAATGGCCTCGAATACATCTCCATCTCTACAAATCAATTTGAAAAGGTAGATCTATCCCTATTCTCACCTACAATTTCTCCTTTCAAAAGATTTTAAATATTTTAAAATTTTCTACCAGATTCCTCCCTCCCCCCCCCCCCCCCCCCAAAAAAAAAAGAAAAACACCAATCTTCCCTATAAATAGCCCTCTACGCTTAGTGATTTGAGTACGTTTGGAGGTGGTGTTTTCTTTGAACAATTAAATTTCGCACTTAAGAAATTTCAAATGATTCTATAACTCTAAGTTCCGAGAAGGTCCTTATTCGAAGTTGGTTAGAATTTCTTGGTATGCTGCTCGAGACTAAATTAGTGTGAGAAGTCGCTACCCTTTCTTGCTCGTTTGGTTTCAATTTTTCTGCTTCGAGAAAGGTAACCTCGCCTCCTCTTATATTTCATTTCAATATGGTGTGTTATTTGTTTAATATTTGGTAAAGGGTCTATTGTTAACAATATTCATTTCCTTCATTTTATCCCTTGCTTTAGTTTCGTTCTCGTGTGAGTTTCTGGGTAATAAGCATGCCTTTAGCATTAGTGAATGTTTACTTTGATATTATATGTTGTTTGTTATATTCATTAACTTGATTTTGTATCTATATAATTAGCTTAATCTTTGCCTCACATTGTTTAAAATTGTTTGATGTTCATTTAGTTTTGAATTAGACATGTTAGCTGTGCAGTTTTGTTTTCTTCACTATTTACTTGTATTTTGGTCATCTTCTTTGTCGATATGAATTGTCGTAGTAACTTCTCAGCTATATTAAACTTCTCGTAAAGTCTAGTTTTTGTTCTTGCCTATACAAATTCATGTCCGTGTCTCTTTGGTTTTAACATATTAGTTTTTGTTCTTGCCTATACAAATTCATGTTCGTGTCTCTTTGGTTTTAACATATGTTTTACAGCTTTAATGTCAAAATATCTAGCTCCCTTTCTATAAATGATCTTCTTGTTCCCTTATTTTGCTTCAATTTTGTTCTTGTTATTGTTCAAAATGTTTGATTTTCAGATGGTTGTTCCTCATTTTGTGCTCATTTTCTCTATTTTATGTGATATTAACATTTCTAGACTTGTCCATTATCGTTGTTGTTATTATTTAGGCTAAATGCTCCATAGAAAAAATTGATTTCCTCCTTGCTAGAGCCCATCTTCATTTTGAAGTATAGCCATTACTTGGTAATCTTTCCTTAATGCATCTGACTATCTCTATTGTTTCAGTCTAGTTTGGATCTCTAACTTGCTTATTGTTTTTTCAAATACTCTTACTTTTATAGCTTTTCACTTATTTATGTAGCATATCAATTTCAGCTTGGTTTCTTTTCTAGCTAGAAATCATATTCATATGCTCTTCATTGCTTAACTCTTAGTTGCATATGTGTATGTGTTTATTTTCATTTTTATGTATGCTCATAGTGCTTTAGCTATGCCTTATGTGTTATATTTTTATTAACATTGTTATTTTGTGAAACAACCTAAGTGTGAATGCTATCCTGATTGCTCTTTATTTGCATATAAAAACTCATTCGAATCTCTTTTGGACTCACGACTCCCTGCATTTTCTTGTTGGGCTGAAACCCTACAACTTCTTCGAATCAACCCCTCTTTGTTTGGATTGTGGGAAGTAGATTTATAGGGTTGAAGTTGAAATGACAAGTCCCTCAAGGCCCAAAAAAGGTTGTATACCTGCCGTATACAGCAGTATACACTAGTATACATTCAAATATTGATGTACATGCCCAAAAAATACAAAAATATAGGTTAAAATGCAGCAGCTATAGGTTGAAAGTAAAAGACGGGGTCGGAACGAAAATATATGTACTAGAAGTTCAAAAAGAAGGTCGTATATTCCAATATACAACCTCGTATATATTAGTATACTGCCATGTATACACAACTTGTTTTGGCACGAAATTGAGCCAAAGCCTAATTTTACTTGGTTTTGATTTGGCTCCAGCAGGTCCAGGAGGATTTATAGTGTTTAAGGCTTTATTTCATACCGTTAGGCCTATTCTTTAGATATAGGACAGGTGTGGGCCAAAAGCCTAACAAATTTGAGTTTGGGCAAGGGCCCAAATTTGAATTGTTATTTCTTTATTCCTTGTTTATTTGTTTATTGTATTGACTAACCTTAGTTTGTTTGGTTTTAATTTAATTTAATTTAATTCCCAAAGTTAGCCTCTTTTTATGTTTAATTGAAGTATTATTTATTATTTACTTACTTATTTTATTTATTAATAAAAAGTTATTCCTTGAAAAGTCAGTTCTTTACCGGAAGGCTTTGATGGGTTTGTTGTTTATTGTGATGCTTTAAGGATTGTATTAGGATGTGTTCTTATCCAAAATAGGAAATATATTGTGAATGCTTCAAGACAACTAAAGATTCATGAAAAGAACTATCTTACCCATGATCTGGAACTAGCGAAAGTTGTTTTTACCTTAAAGATTTGGAGGCATTATTTGTATGGCGTTCGTGTTGATGTCTTTACCGACCACAAAAGTTTGCAATATGTGTTCAAGCAAAAGCATCTCAATCTTCACCAACTTGGATGGCTAGAACTCTTGAAGGATTATGATATGAGTTTCCTCTATCACCCGGGCAAAGCCATTGTGGTGGCTGATGCCATAAGTTAATTTTCTATGAAGTTGAGATCTTGTGTAATTCACTTGAAGGGTAATTAAAATAATCTTTTGCCTCTGATTTAGTTTCCTTATAATAATAGCTATCATTGAAGCATTACTATGGCTCCATTTGAGGCCCTTTATGGTATGAGATGTAGATCTTTTATAGGTTGGTTTGAAGTTTGTGAGGTTACTTTGATAGGTCCCGAGTTGGTACATGAGGCTACAGAGAAAGGTTGTCTTATTAGAGAAAGGTGGAAAATAGCTCAAACTCGACAAAAGTCCTATACCAATGTTAATAGAAGAGATCTTGTGTTTAATTTTATGAATGCGTTTAATTGAAAATTTCACCTTTGAAGGGTGTCACGAGGTTCGAAAAGAAGGGAAAACTTAGTCCCCGATATATATGCCCATTTTAGATTTTGAGGTGTATTGGTAAAGTTGCTTATGAACTTGATTTGCCTAATGACTTAGAATTGGTACATTTGGTTTTTCCATGTGTCCTTGTTGAAGAAGTTTTTTGGAGATCCAATATCTATTGTACCATTAGAGAATCTTGGTGTAAAAGAAATTCTTTCTTATGAAGAGGTTTCCGATTGTGATTTTAGACCGGTACGTTAGAAGATTGAGAAATAAAGAGGTTGCATCCGTAAAGGTGTCGTGGACAAATAAAATGGTTGAGGGTGCTACTTGGGAGTCCGAAGCTGATATGATGTCCCGATATCCTCATCTCTTTTCATCCATTCCTACTTTAGGTTTAGGTATTTAGTCTCTCATGGTTATCTCATTAGGGTTCTTGTGATTTAGTCATACCCATGTTTCCTCATGTGTGCATGCTCATGAAAGATTTGATTTTTGAGGATATGATTTAGCTTGATTGATTACTTCATGATTATGTGCAATTGTGTATGATTTGCATGTATGCCTTATGAAATGATGTTTTGAATATGTTTTTGCTTGAAGTCAATGTTCCTCCTTGGTTATGTGCATTTTAATGAAGTCACATTTATGTTTGGCTATTAGTTTCTCTTTTACTCTTTTCATGCTAGCTTGAATTCAATTCAAGGAGGAAAGTTCCCAAGGGGGAGATGTTGTAACACCTCGGGCTTTGAAAAAGGTTAAAGTTAGCTTACAGGCAAGTCCATGAACCCTTCACAGAACCCTAAACAGAGGGCATCACTAGCCATTTAGGGGAAGTGTCCTAGTTGTTTAAGGTAGGCATGAATTTGGGGTGATCTGTGTGGCTCCCTAAATGGCCAATGAATAGTTGTATAGACCATTTTGAGGTCCATATAGGTCACCCGTCATCTTTTAAGTTAGGGCTATTTTTGTGTTTCCCCTATATGTCTAATACCTATGCTATGTTTTTTAATCCATATTCTAAGCCATAGATAAGTGATTTGAGTCCTAAAACTACCCATTCTAAATGACTTTATCTTGGATTGGTTGCTTAATTGTGCCTTTCCATGGATAATGAAATGAATATGATTAATGAACATTATGTGGTATTGTTTCTTAAAACTAAGAGGATATTTAGATGGAGGCTCTCCCATTATTAGAGGTCGGGTCTCTAGTAGAAATCTCTTTGTTCCTAACTACGTGCCCCTATAGGTTGTCTTAAGTGACATAGATAGTGGATCCATTTTGGCTATAACTCATGGTTCTTACCTTTATAAGTAAGGAAATCTCTTTTTAGTATGGGATAGACACCGGATTCCATGTTATAGCTCACATGGTCTATGTCGGTTTCATGGTAAACTTTCAACAATATTGAATTAAGGTTACTTTCAAAGTATCTCACAAAGTGTTTTAAAGATGTTAAGCTTGCATTGACCATGATTATGACTTATGTATTCTAACCTAATTCTTTTAATCATGATTTCATAACTCTTATGCATTGCTATCATATTTAGTACATTCCATGTACTAATGCATATTTGTTCCTACATTGTTTCACCAATGTAGGGTCTGATGCTCCTACCTCTCACACTCATTGCTAGTTGATCCTTTTGGAACTTGAATATTGATGAGTCCTTATGATACAAGGGCCGAATAACTCTCTGTCATTTCAATTTTCAGATTTTGTATGTTGTGCATCAGTTTGTCCCAACCACTTTCTTTTGATGTAATAGATGGTCTGTTGAGACTATGTTAGACTTCCACATAGTTACACTTTTATGATATGAGATTTTTCTTCTGAGATCTCTATTTCTATTATCTTGTATGATGTATGTTACATGACTTGTATAGGGCCTTTTCGGGTTCTATATGCCATGTTATGCCTAGGGTAAACTTTGGGTCATGATAGTTGATCAAGCTAAAATTGAGGTTATTAAAAAATTATCCCCACATATCTCTGTGAAGGGCTTTAGAAGATTTCTAAGACATCTTATTTTTTACCGAAGATGATAAAAGACTTTTCCAATATCACACTTGTTATGAATGTTACTTGAGAAGGAGACGAAGTTTGAGTTTGATGAAGCTTTTCTGAAGGTGTTTGAAGGATTAAATGAGAAGTTGATTTCTGCACCTATCATTATTTCGCTGGATTGGGGAAAACCATTTTAATTCTTGTGTAATGCGAGTGGGGTAGCACTAGGCGTAGTGTTGGGGAGTAGGCCTGAGAAGATTCTTCATCATATATACTATGCTATCAAATATCTTAATTTTGCTCAAAGGAACTATATTGACACCAAACAAGATTTGCTTGTTGTCGTTTTTGTATTCCAGAAATTTAGATCCTACTTTCTTGGCACAAAATTTATTATGCACACTAATCATTCAGCATTAGGGTACCTTATGGCAAAGAAGGATTCTAAATCAAGACTGGTCCATTGGGTGCCGTTGTTGCAATAATTCGACTTCGGAGTGAATGATAGAAAAGGGACTGAAAATTAAGTTGAAGATCATTTGTCCAAATTAGAAGAAAAAGCAATGTTGAAGTTGACTGATGGGATTGAGATAGATGATACATTACCATACAAACATGTTTTGGCTGCTTCATCTGATCTTATCCATTGGCTTGTAGAATTTGTTAATTACTTAGTGAGTAATGTGGTACCTTCGGATTTATCTTTTCACCAAAGAAGGAAATTCATGTTTGCTGTGATAGCATTTTTCTGGGAAGAGCCATACATGTTCTATGTCTGTGCCGATGGGATTATTCATGGTTGCATACCTGAAGTTGAGATAACGAGTATTTTGGAATCTTACCATTCGTCTCCTATTGGTGGTCATTATAGTGGTATCCAGACAACCTACAAAATCTTTTAATGTGGGTCTTACTTCCCTACCATTCACCAAGATGCTCATAATTTTGTCAAGTCTTATGATCGTTGTCGAAGAGAAGGAGGTATTTCAAGGAAACAAGAAATCTCACTTACTTATATTTTAGTGATTAAATTGTTTGATGTATGGAGCCTTGACTTTATGGGTTCATTTATGAGTTCAAAAGGGATGAGTAATACTTGTAGCGGTCGACTTTGTGTCTAAATGGGTTGAAGTTGTTGTGCTTTTAAACAATGAAGGAAAGAGTGTCACTGCGTTCTATAAAAGAAATATCTTCTCTAGATTTGGTACACCAAGGTTAATTATCAGTGGTGAAGTTTCTCACTTTTGTAATAAGTTGTTCGATGCGTTTCTTGAAAATTATGGTGTTTGACTTAGTGTAGAAACTCCTTTTCATCTGCATTCTAATGGGCAGGTTGAAGTTTCAAATAGAGAAATCAGGCAGAACCTAGCAAAGGCCGTGAATGCGAATAAAATGGATTGGCCAAGGAAGCTTGATGGTGCTTTGTGGGCATATCAAACTGCCTTTAAGACTCCCATAGGTATGTCTCCTTACCAACTTGTGTTTTGAAAGTCTTGTCATCTGCCTATAGAGCTAGAGCTTAAATCCACGTGGGCACTAAAGAAGCCTATCTTGATTGGGGTGTTACATCAAATGAAAGGTTGAATGAGATAAATGAACTTGATGAGTTTCGCCTGCAAGTATATGAAAGTTCATCTCTATACAAAGAAATGATGAAGAAGTACCATGACCAGAAGATTGAGAAGCAGGAAATTGCACTTGGAGACTTTGTTCTTCTCTTCAATTCAAGGTTGAGCTTGTTTCCTGGCAAACCCAAATCAAAATAGATGGGACCGTATTGAGTATTTCATGTATTTTCATATTGAGAAGTTACACTAGACAATGATGATGGAACGAGGTTCAAAGTGAATAGGCAATTGATAAAGCGCTACATGAGAAATGCGAAAGAAGTGAAGATGATTGATGGTTTGGTTCTTGATAAAGTTTGAGTAATAAAAGATCATGTGTCGTGCTACAGTGTCAAATCAAGCGCTACTTTGGAGGCAACCCGAGATGTTTAGTTTAGTTTATTTTTGCATTTTTCTCTTTTTAAATTCGATTTTTAGGCTAGTATAGGCTAACTTAGGGTCCATGTCAAAACAGGGTCAAGTAAAAATAACATAAAGGCCTATTGCTTGTTACATGTGAAGGAACAAAAGATAAATCTGGAAAAAAATTTAAGTGCAGATGGGTCCTATGGATAGTCCTACAGGTCATAGAAAGTTCTACGGTTCGTAGGCCCTATTCGTAGAACCTTTGTTGAATATAAATAATTAAGGACTTGTTCTATAGGTCCTACCTACTAATTGTAGTTCGTTCAAGGAACCATAGATAGCTGTCGTAGAAATCTTGTCATAGTACAACTACAACTTTAGTGCACAGTATGAACCGTAGAAAATTATACGGTCCATAGTCTATACTCGTAGACTCAAGGTATTTTTCTCAAATTTCACCAAGTGCTAAGATGACATATGAACCCTTATACGGATTGTAGAATATCCTACGGTCTGTAGACGGGCTTTCATGAAAACCAATGACTTTCATAAGCCGCCCAAACCCAAGACCCGAATGGCATTTAAAAGGCACATTATTTTAATTTTTTCCACACTTAAAGTTCATCGCCCTTTCCCATTATTACAAAACCCCCTCATTACCCCTCTCAAATCATTTCCATTCACTATCTGCCATATAAATCCCCCCTGAATCCTCATCTTCCCAAAGAGTTCACCACCACCACCACAGTTCCCCCACAAACTCATTTCTAAAAGGAACACTTGATCGTGGGTCTGTAAGAAGAAATCCAAATCTCAAAAACACTCACACAACTATTCATTCATAAAGATATGTATTTTAATCCTTAATTATCAATACTTTTTCAAATTTGGTTGATGAAACTTGACCTGTGGTTTAAAGGTTGGTTTGTTGCTTGAAATTGTGATGGACCCTAGGGATGCTAGTTTTTGTGTGTGTTTTTTGAGTGAATGAATGTGTATCCATGTTAAAATACATAGACTTGGGTTGATATTTGATGATTTAGAAGTTATTTTGAAAGATTGAAACACAAGTATAGGTGTCTGAGGTTAATGCAGGTCTTCTATGGATCGTAGTTCACAATACAATTCGTAGTTGACCCTTGTAGAACAAGTTTAAAGGACCAATGTTCAAACTATTAAGTAATAGTCAGTACAAGTACAATCTAAAGATCATATAATATTATATAGACTGTAGATAGTTGTGGTATAATAATGTTTGAAAGTTCAATGAAATGGAGGACTACAGAGTTTGTCTACGATCAATAGAACATTCTACGGCTCCTAAAATTTACTCGTAGTCTTAATGTGAAATTTCTAGTAGCTCATGTTTGGAATTAAGAGACTAACCTATGATTCATCAATCCTTTAACAGACTGTACTATATCTATATTTCCAACTTTAGAAAAGTAAATTTAGGCTTTCCTTCCTACAATAGGGTTCTACAGCCAGTAGAACTTTCTATGGTCTGTAGGACCAAAAACAATACACTACATATGATTTTTTTTTAGTTTTCTTTGACATTTTTTTAGTTTTATTGCTTTCTATTTGTTCTTTATAGCCACTAATAGTTACTCTAAGTACTATGCCGTCAAAAGGAAATCCAAGGCCTTGGCTAAGCCCAAGCCTCAGCTCATTGACCAATCATTTGACGAAGAACTGAGTGGCTTGGGATTCAGTTGAAACTTAGGAAATGACTCACCTAGAGAGCCTCGGATAACTAAAAATCGAGCCAGGAAAATAGAGATAGTCCCAGAGCTGATCAATATGGCCGCACCCTTATGAGCAACTTTTTCCCAGTGTAAAGATGGTGAAAAGACCTCAGGGGATAAAAATGAGGACTCATAGTCAGGGTGTGACTCCGGTTCATAATCCATATTAGAGTCAGATTCAACGGAAAGGCCCTCAGAGTTAGTACATGTGGCATTACAATCCAACTGGTGAAGAGTCCTAAGCATGTTTGACATCTACCAGAGATCCTCTACCTAAAAAGTGAGTGGCTAGACCAAACCAATGATCATTGAAGAGCTGCAAGTATTGAGCACTAGTTTACACACAACACCAGAGATTCATGCTCTATTTTGGTGACATAGATGTGCTTGGATGGCAGACCTACCGGACAACTACAATAACAACATCTCTAATAGTTTTATGCCTCGTACACAATCATGAATTATAAAAGATTTTCCCAAGAGGGCTAAGGAATTATAACCACTATTGAACACCTTGGTCATGAATATCCCGGTTGATATCTCTGAGTGAACCATCTGAATATTCATCCATGGACCTAGTTATGAGCATACTACCTCCACTACTGAATTTGATTACCAGTGGTAGATAGCTCAAAACAAAAATGAGACAAAGAATGCATCACAAAAAGAAAAAGATTTGCTTAAATGAGCAGTAGTATACATTGCTGAGCAGGGTGTTGATGCTGATTGGGTACACACTACATCAGTCGCAATTTCGAAGGCCTCACTGAATTTTATGGAAAATATTTGGTGGTCTATTTTGCGTGCTCGAGTTTCCCCCAATATGACAAATAACCACCTGAATTTAGATAGGGCAGTAATGGTGACATGTTTGATTGATGGGTTAAAGATTGATTTGTTCATCTGTTTCTTGCCGAGAATAACAAGTGAGCATTTAAGGAGACCACAACTATTCCCTTCCCTTGTTTAATTTTTTGTTTATATCGGGAGTCTACGATGCCGATAATAGTTAGAGACAACTAGTTAATAGAGGTGACTAGGAATGTAGGTGTTAGACTAATTAGAGATGGGTCCAACTCGGCTTCACCATGATGAGGTTCTAAGTTCACAATACCAGAGATAAGTGAGACACCTGAACCTGAGAAAACTAGAGGTGGATATGTTTCAATATGGGATCCCATCACCATTGAATCAACATAAGCCATACATACCTCTACTTCCGTACCGTCTACTAGCACACAACGTGTTTCTCTTACTGCATCAGGTCACTATGCAGTGCAAACCATTAAATTTCATTAGTTGGAGGCCCCGATGGCCCAGTTGTTGCAACATCTCTAACATTAGATCCACATAGTGATTGAAGAGTCTAAGACTAAGATATGGATTGCAATGGCAGAGTAGAGTCAGACCGTAGCGAATGATAGATTCATTTGAGTTGAGGATGTTAGCTTAACCTCATACCGCTCTGAGTGTTGATCTACAGAGTTTCTGGATGGAGTTAGATAGGCTTTGAGCCAATGTCAATGTACTAGTTGTTGCCCAACCACCTCTACTATCTGATTCCTCAATCTCGAATGTCGGAGATGAGGTCTTACTCGCCCTATTTGGTGATGAGGACCCTTCTCGTGCAACTAGAAATTCTGACACTGATATTGGAGATGGAAATGCAGACCGAGCGAGAAATATGGAGCGACATGCACTTGAGGCAGCTCGACGAGAGTCTATTGTATACGAGGAGGAAAAATAGAGAGAGTTTGTTAGTAGATGGTTGGTGCTTTGAGCTAATGTAAAACTACTAATGGTGCTCCTTAGATTGACCTAGAATCACTAGTGGAACCACAAGATTTTAGTTAGTTCATCGACGCTTAGTCACCACATGTTTGTCTTCACCCTGCATTTTACATTTTTAGTGCATTGGGGACATTGCATAGTTTTTTATGTAGGGGTGGGAAGAGTGGCTAAAGAGTGTTAGGGTGAAATTTGAATAGCGTGGACACTCATATCTTTCCTTGGGGTTTTCTTTCCTGTATTCATTTTACCCAAAAACCATTTAATTTATGTTGAACCAACATGTTTATGATGTTAATTCATAAATTAGGCTAGAAGTAAAAGCATGATGACAATGTTAATGAAAAATGATATCCCTCTAAATTTTGTGAATTGTGCTATATATGTGTTACTAATAAGCCGACTTTGTAGGACCTTTGTATGACATGATATGAACTAATTGGATAACATGAATTAAGTTGAAACATGAACCAGATTCATAGATAATTGATAATGAAATGATGTGCCATGTGTGTAAGGTATTTGTTTATTCCTACAATGTGCCAATCTAGAACTTGCTGTGTTAGTTTTGCTAGGACAACTGAACTGTTAATTAGGAAAGGATCATAGGCCGTTGTTTAAATAAAGTCCCCTAAGCCTAAAAACAACCAACCAAATGAAAATGCTCCCTTTGATCCAATTTTTTTAGTCTTGAATAGATTGTTCTTTTTGTTTGCCCAATTCACCTTCCCTGTTCGTGAATGTTAACCTTTGTTTGGCCCTGTTCCCTCCTTGGATATCATGCACCTCAACTCAAGCTAAAATACTAAGTTGAGGTGGATACTATAGAAAAAATGACAAAAGAAAGAGGTATGAAAAGAGTTGTGTAATGAGTGAAGTTAAAAATAAGATGGTGTGATTAAGAAAATAAAAACAAAAATGCATGTAAAGTTGAAGAAAACATTGAAACAAAAAAGAAAAATAAAGCCAAAGCCACACCGAAGCATTAATGAAAAATGACGAGAAAAGAAAATAGAGTTGAAACAATTGTTGGTTGTAAGAGAGGAAATTAGCCCAGGAAATGTTAAGAAGGGCATAAAAGTCACTTTAAATCTAAATATACAAAACCTGACCCTGAGCCTACATTACAAACTAAGAAAGTCCTACAGTGATCCTAATTTACCAGCTTGATTGTCAAAGTATTGAATATAAGGGAAAGCCTATGGTATTGTGCATGTATGGTATTTTATTATGTTGTGAGAGTCAGCATCTACCAACTCCGTTTACTTGAGAAATATATTGATATATATGTGAAAATGGGACTTCGTTGTGGAATGGGCACACGTTACATTATCAAAAGTTGGTATCTTGGTGAATTTTATTTGTGTAGGTGAATGTAGCCATTAACATATTTATGTCATGAAATGATCCGCATGTGTTGACTTGTTTTGAAATAAATGATTGCATCATTGGTTTAAAGGAAAAGAGTGGAGGACATGTTCTTTGGAATATGCCATGTGATCCCTTGAATTCTAGATTTTCTTTTGCCTTGTATCATTTTGTGTTAGTAGTGTCGCTTGAGGATAAGCAACGATTTTAAGTTAAGGCTATTGATATACCATGTATTTACAATAATTTAGTGCTTTAATATTGAGGTATTATATGTCTTTTAAGAATCTTTTGGTAGATTTGATGTTATAATAACTTTGTTTTGTAGAAGCATAGGTTTTGGCAAGTCTGGCTAAAGAATACAGTGAAACAACAACTTTTTAAGGATTGATAAGTTGACCTCTAGGCTATAGAATTTTCTATGAGCCATAGGAATGAGACGTAGAAGAGACCAGTGATTTTTGGAGCTAGGCATGGGACCAAGAGACTAGACTAGGAACTATAGGAACTTCTACAAGTCGTAGGTCCAAGTCGTCGAAAAGTTCAGAGATGTTGAGCTCCAGTACTTGGATAACGAGTAACCAGGATGGGCTGTACAAAGTTCTAAGAGTCGTAGAACCTATCCATCGAAAAGTCCAAAGAAATAAGAGAAGAAGTTGCTTTACATTAAAGGATTCCTACAAGCGGTAGAAATACCTCCGAGCCGTAGAACCTGGGTTGTATAAACGACTACCAAATCCTAATTTTCCTATGTTTTCTTTGCTCTATTTTGTTTAGGATTAGATGGCTATAAATAGTCATTTTTATTTAATTTTTGATGTTAGATAGTTCATACTTTAGTTTTTGATTTTGAGAATTAATTTGTGAAACACTTTTCCATTTTAATTCTTGATTCATTGGTCTATATTGTATCTTTTATTCGTCAATTCAAGGTTTCAAAAATCATCAATTATACTTTTAAGTTTACGATTTATCTTAACTCAATTAATATGAATCGTGATCAAACAATCATGAGTAGCTAATTCCACAATTAGGGTTGTGGTAACCATGAGGAAAATTAACAATGTAGACCTAATAATTAGTAATTCTTGAATAGTATTTATGAATTTATTGTGTTTATCTTTGCTTTGATTGTTTTTAATGGTGTGCAGCTTCAGAACTTGCCTTATTCATTATTGGCTGCCCAAAGAGGTAACGAATAGGAAATGAGATTATAGAACAGAGATTTGGGGACATCAACCCTCATCTAATAGCTTGACCTAGACCAAGGGATAATTAATTTGGGTTCAAGGGTAAGGGTTAGTAAAGCATACACCCGTAGACTAACAAAAGTTTTTCGGTGAAATCCACTTATTTAGACAACCAATCACTTAGGAGATACCTAACTTACAAACTTTGTATGCTAGACACTAGACAAGGTTACTACTATAACTTACAGAGAGTTGAGAATTGAGTTTAGAGACGTGTGGTTCTATTTGTTTTGCCCCAGTTGTGGTAATAGTTTCACATGTTTATTAGATGGGTTAAAAACTGTTGGATGAGATTTGAGAAAGAAGTATACAGATGTTTGGCTCGAGTGTGGTGATAAGTTCTTTTATGGTTTTAAGTTTGGTAACAGGTATCGTTGGAATCAAAATTCAAGTTTTTTATTGTAAGTCTACATTCTTGGTAGTAGGTTTTGTCAAGGTATAGATAAATAAGGTAAGAAGTGATCGATCACATTGGTATTGAGCATTTCAAAGGACTTGTGCATGATTTGGGTCATAAAGTTTGTTATTTTTAATTATTAGGGGACCTAAAGAAGGGTTTCACTTAAAGTTTTGATTTAAAGTATGAGGTAAAATGTCATGGATTGTTGGTTAAAGCATAAAAATGGTAAGCGAGTTAGCGAAAGGAACAAGGGTCTAGTATATTGAAGAGTTCAAGATGTTTGTAATTTGTATCATGAGAATAATCTAAATAAAAGTGAAGAAAATAAGACATCTCATATAGACCCTTAGTTCAAATTTGAATGTAGTATGGATCTTGACTTTGAGTAGAAATATGACTATGCAATAAGACTTGGTTTGGCTTAAACTTACCAGGGGCTTATCAACGACTTTTACGAAGATTGGGTTTTGGTTTAGATGACAAACAGTGATATGTGGAAGACTCTACGTTTTAATGTTCATTTGGATTATTTGAACTAAGGTAGATGACTTATGGTGGTGCTATGGGTATGGACCTATAGTTCTACATGGTTATTGAGGATTTTTAGGAGATTAAAACTACTATGTTGATGGGATGACACAACTATCGTGATTCATTACATAGACACTTGATGGTAAATAGAGGTTATGTTCTCATAGTATACAAAATTATTGGGGTGACCAAGAATTTCTCTATGTTTTGGTATGAGGTATATGTCGATTTGAATGGTAGTTGAAACTTGGTATGTGAAAGATTGAGTGGAGTTGACATTAGTCATGATTTAATAGCTTTAGCTCGATGGGAAAGCAGTATCCCATTGGAAATTATTGCTATAAGCCTTAGGTGGGACCCATATTTGTCATGGAATGCTTGCATGGAAAGAAAGGGACCCATAGTTTGGAATATTTGGAGGCATGTTCTCTGAGAAGACTTTGATACTAGTGACGATTTGAGAGTAAAGTAAATAGTCAGTGTGGTTGGGATGTTTTGTTAGTATTAAGTGTGTTGTCTTTAGTAGATTACTATGAGAAGTATGTGGGGTTTGATAAATCAAGTATGTGTATGATTGTAATGAGGACCAGGATGGTTTTTTGTGAGTAGCCAATAATTAAAGAGATGGAGCCAAATGAATGAAAATGTTTAGTATATGGAAGGGGCATCTGGTTTTATTCGAACTTGGTTATGTACATATTTATGTTACCACCTACTTCGTTTTGCACATGGTTTAAAGTATGATTCACTTCCTATGCCTGTGCGTCTTTCCACTTCTATAGATAGATCCTTAGTGTTGAACCGGGCGTACCAATCCTGTGATATTATTTTGGTAGGGTAGGATCTAATACTTGAATCTAGATTAGGAGCGGATGGAAAGAGATGAGGTTAATGGGACATCATATCGGCTTTGACCTCCAAAGTAGCACCCTCAACTAATTGATTCTGCCAAAGAACCTTCACGAAAGCAACTTCTTTGTTTCTCAACTTCAAAACTTGTCGGTCTAAAATGTCAACCGGAACCTCTTCATAAGAAAGATTTTTTTTTTTAATTCCCAAACCTTCCAATGTTACAATGGATGCCGAATCTCCAACACTCTTATTCAAAAAGAGACATGGAATACTAGATGTACTGATGCTAAATCAGTAGCAACTAAAGTTCATAAGGAACTTTGCCAATACACCTCAAAATTTTGTATGGGCCCACATATCAGGGACTAAGCTTCCCTTTATTTCCAAATCTCATTACACCCATCATGGGTAAAATTTTCAAGTAGACCCAATCATCAACATTAAATTCAAGTTTTCTTCTTCTAACATCGGCATAAGACTTTTGTCGACTTTGAGTCGTTATAAACCTTTTTCGAATATACAAACCTCTTCCATAGCCTCATGCACCAACTCGGGCCCTATGTAAGCAACATCACCAACTTCAAACCAACCTATAGGAGACCTACACCTACTACCCTAAAGAGAATCAAAGGGTGACATCCTAATGCTAGAATGATAACTAATATTACAGTCCAACTCAATCAAAGGCAACTGGTAATCCCAATTACCCTTAAAATCAATCATACAAGATCTAAACATATCTTCTAAATTTTGAATGGTACGCTTGTCTTGTCCATTGATATGAGAGTGGAAAGTCATGCTAAGTTTCACTTGAGTAGCAAGACCTTTTCGAAATGACTTCTAAAACTGAGATGTAAACTAATTTCCATGGACAGAGATAATAGACAAGGACACTCCATGTAACCTTAACATTTCTTGAATATAAATCTTGGTATACTCTTCAGATGAGAAGGAAGTCCTTACGAGAAGAAAGTGAGTCAATTTCATCATTCGGTCCATAATAACCCAAATCGAATTAGACTATCACCAAGTGCAGGGTAAACTCATAATGAAGTCCATATTCAAATATTCTCATGTCCATGTAGGGATACTAATGTTTTGAGCAAACCACCAGGTTTCTGATGCTCAACTTTCACGAATTGACAATTAGTCACAAGTTCTGTAAATCCTTCTTCATCCTATTCCACCAACAAACTTCCCGTAAATCATGGTACATCATGGTGGTTCGTGGCTGAGAAAAATACTGAGAACTGTGAGCTTTGTCAAAATCTCATTTCTCAAACTCATCAACTTTTAGAACACATAACCGACCTTGATATTGAAGAACCCCATCTCCCCTTTGGGAGAAATCCTCAATGGCTTTTCCAGTAACTGACTTCTTCAACTCAACTAATACAAAATCAAGATCTTGCTCATCCTTCAAATCCGATACAAAAGATGATTTGAAACAGTTCTAAACAATGACACCACCTTTATTAAAATAAACCAAGAGAACACCAAGTTGAGCCAATCTATGAGCATCACGAACTAACTCCTTCTTATCATCCTCAACATGAGCAACGTTTCCCATTGACAGTCGACTAAGAGAATCCACCACCACTCACCTTACCAAGATAATATAAGACACTTATATTTTGATCCTTCAATAACTTAAACCATCTCCTTTGGTGAAAATTCAAATCTTTTTGAGTGAACACATATTTTAAGCTAGTGTAGTTAGTAAAAAAATCTACATGAACACCATATAAGTAATACCCCCATATCTTTAGAGCAAATTGTACTATCACTAACTCCCATACATGAGTCGGATAATTTTTTTCATACACCTTCAATTTCCTTAAAGCATAAGCGATAACTTTCTCATGTTGCATCAAATCACAACTAATACCAGTTCATGAAGCATCACAATAAACCACAAAACCATCCGATCCTTTCTGTAATGTCAAAATAGGGGCATAAGTGATTCTATCTTTCAACCCTTGGAACTCTTCTCACAAGCTTCCTACCATAAGAATTTACCTTCTTTTGTGTCAAAGTTGTAGAAGGCAAAGCAATAGAGCAAAATCCTTCCACAAACCTTCTATAGTAACTGACCAAACACAAGAGACTCCATATATCTAAAGTAAACAAAGGTCTAGGACAATTCTTAACCACCTCAATTTTCTTAGGAATTACTTGAATACCTTTATCAAAGATAATATGACAAAGGATAGCAACATAACTCAACCAAAACTCACACTTACTAAACTTAGTGTAAAATTCTTGATTTTTGAGAATTTGCAACACAATCCTCAAATGCTCAATATGTTCATCCTCACACTATGAGTAAATCAAGATATCAACGATAAGCATAATCACAAATACATCAAGATATTGCTTGAAGACCCTATTCATCAAATCAATTAATGATGTCAGGGCATTATTCAAATTGAAAGACATCACCAAAAACTCATAATGACCATACCTGGTTCAAAAAGCTACCTTTGGAATGTCATTTTCCTTCATCCTCAACTGGTCATAACTTAGCCGAAGGTCAATCTTAGAGAAGTCACTCTCTTCTTGGAGTTGATCAAATAAATTATCAATCCTGGGAATAGGATATTTTATTAATGGTAACTTTATTCAATTGTCGATACTCAATGCACATTCGGAGGGAATAAGCCTTCTTTCAAACAAACAACACCAGAGTACCCCCATTGTAAGATACTTGGTCTAATGAACCCCCTATCCAATAAGTCTTTCAACTGATACTCTAATACTTAAGTTCTATTGTGGTCATATGGTAGGGAGAAATAGAGATAGGTTGCATATCTGGGAGAAGGTCAATATCAAATTCTATTTCCCTTTCGAGAGGAATACCGAGAAGCTTATCAAGAAACACTTTTGAAAACTCATTTACAATTGGAACTTATTCAAGAGTAGGGATTTTAGAATCTCTATCCCTAACTTGAATATGATGATAAATTTAACCCTTAGAGAGCATCATCCTAGCCTTTAGGCAAGATATAAACTAACACTCAAGAACATAATTTCCATCTTCCCATGACATGATAGGTTCATTCTTTACCTTGAAGGTGACCAATCAGGTCTTACAATCTATGGAAGCATAACATGCATGAAACCAATTCATCACAGGAGTAATATCAAAATCTAACATATAAATCTCTACAAGATCAACATGAGTGACTCTATAAGAAATGGAAATAGGACAATTTCAATAAACATTTTTAGCAACCATAGAATCACCAACGGGAGTAGAGATATACAAGGGATTAGAAAGGATTTCGGGACCAAAGTCAAATCATATGTCTACATATGGGGTAATAAATAATAATGTACCACCCGTATCAAGCAAATCATACACATTAAAATAAAAGGCTTTCAATATATCAGTCACAACACCCAGAGAATCCTCATGATCTTTTCAACTCTAAAGAGCATAAGATCTATTCTGGCGAGAAGCACCTTTGCTTCTCTCATTTCATGAGTAAAGAAAAGATCAAGAATTCTATCCGTAGAATTCTGTCACAGGTTAATGAAATCAAGCAGTTTTTCTTCTCTCATTTCAAGAGTGAAGAAAAGATCCTTTAAACTTCTTCAGATCAAGAGGACCCACATTAACCGCCCTCTCTTCCTTCCACTGGTTGAACAAAACTTGATCAACACTTTTAAGTTGATAAGCAGCCAATTCTACTTTCTCCACCATAGAAAATCCCATAATTCCCATTATCTTATACACCTCATCAATGAACTCTTGAGGATCCGCATCAACCTTGGAACTATGAAACTTTGGAGGATTCATCCTAGTAAAGTCCCTTATACTTATCACCACCATACCCACATTTAGGTTCACGGGAACAACGACCTCTCTATTAGTTTGGGCTGCCATAGCTTGAAAAAATACTTGGAAAGTGGCTCAAAATTTAGCATGAGTCACTTACTCAGCCAAGGGGTCAACCAGAGCCTGAGGAACCTAGAGCTTCAGTTTCTCGGCCGCATTCTTTCTTACATAAGCTCTTTAAGGGGCCATATCCTTACAAGTATCTGACAAGATTTAGGAGAAGGACTTTTATACAGATAGACTCTATGACATGACTTTAGAGTAATGAAAGAAGTGAAGTTTCCTGAACATTTTGTAGGCTCCTATTCATAAATGTGGCGCGCTTCATACTTATGAACAAGACTCTAATCAACACGGCTTGTCAGACATCTTAGGACCTTTTCTAAAACCACGTGCTCTGAATACCAAATTTGTCAGAACCTAAAATATACCCTGTACGTGACATGACATATAAGACCCCAAACGGCCCTGCACAAGACATTTGGCATATATACAGTAGAAAATCTCATATAATGAAATATTTTGACATAAAAATGAAAGTCTACACATAGTATTGATAAGTATATCTAATGCATCAAAAGAAGTGGCCATAACGCAACCCGTACACCACGTACAAGACCCTAAAAATGAAAACATAAGAAAACAAAGTACATCTGACTTGATCTTCAGAATACAAGGACTCACCATCTCTTCATGATGAAGCACTCAATAACTAGCCACGAGCGGGATAGGAGAAGTGTTGGACCCTACATTATGACACAATGTAGGCACAAGTATGCATTAGTACATAAAATGTACTAAGTATGAAGGATATACATAAGAATGGAAAACATGATCATAAGGAGACATTAGAGAAAATATGATATGCATGAAAAAGATAAACAAAGTAAACCTCTTAAAGAAGAATCGTATATCATCAACATGGTCAATAAATCTTAAAATCAAAACGGAAGCTTCATAAAACCTTTGAAACAAATATAGTTCATCTTGTGGGATATTAGCTTTAACCGATAATTGAACATGCATGCTATGACATAGAATCTGATGTAACTCCTAAATCAAGAAGGGTGAGTCTACTTGACAAGGTAGAACTCTATATCATTTATGCATATGTTATTTGTAGATCCACTAGCTAGGTCACTTAAGACAGTCCTATGGGGGCACATAGTTTTGAACTAGAGGTTGCTACTAGAAACTACCCTACTTGAGCCTCCACCTCCAAGTTTTCTCGATGCTAAGTTAAATAACGATGGAATAGACAATGTCAAGTATCAAAAAATAACATCATACATGAAAAATAAAAATTAATTTACTAATCCAAGCTTAAATCATCATAGAGTAGCTCCTTAAATCATTAATCCTGAATGTGTGAGAAAGCCTTTCACCAATCATGAATTCTTAATATGTGATAATACCTTTCACAATTTTATTGATGCTTATTTTAAAAGCAACCTTTAGATCATAAAACATTTTTTCATAAATCATCATTCATAAGTTCATAGTTTTGTTCATAAATTCATAATTAAAATCATGAATAGTGCATGAGTCTATATAGAAACAACTGAAAAGCATGTAATTCAATAAAAAAAATGCATAGAAAGATTGAAATGGAACAATTAATTCAAAATCAAACAAGACCAATAGACATTTCATGAACCCTAATAAAAATGAGGTGAAATTGAATTGGAGAATTAACATATTTTGGGGCCCAATGGATGTATGGAATCAATTAATGAATTCCCACATACCATGATGATCAAAGCCCATAAGTAATTGTGGAAAAAAGAGACTTGAAGATTGAACCCTAGCTTTCTTCCTTAGACTTGAGAGAGAATTGAAGAGAATGAACCTGAATGAGATTTGGAAATTTGAGAGAATGAGAGGGTATGGGTAGATTTTAGAATAGAAGGGTAGTTATAGGACTTAACATTGGGATTAAAAAAACACAGTATAGGCATTAAATGCATAGGAAATGACACAAATACCCGTAAGAAAAAATTGTTAGAGTAACCTATAGGTTGGACCTATGGTCCGCAGAACTTTCTACGCCCCATACTGATTAACCATAGACTCAAGTTTAAAACCAAAAATTTTCTCAACTTCCTATGAGAACTTCCTATGGCCTGTCAAAATATCTATGGCCCGTACAGACAACTCATACACCAAGTTCAAGTCTAAAATTTTACCGAGTTTGAGGCCTTTCTACGAAACCCATGTATGACCCATAGTCCAAATGATGCCTCATCATGTTCTCTCACATGTGAAATGTCAAAAAACTCAACATCATTCCTACGAGTGCCATCTACAACCTCTAGAAGCTTTTACAAACCATAGATTGGTCGGATAAACACAACTAGTAACCAAAACAAGAATTTCTTCCCTTTTCCAATTTTTGAGATTTTACACCTACGATCATGGCTATTGATCTAGCATTCCGAGAGTATTGTTAGAGGTTCAGTATACTTGGGTGTATCGCTCTCTAGATGGTTACTTGACTATTTCCTTTTCTGGGTTAGATAATTTTTACTCTCTCTTGATGAGTACCTGATGCCTAAAGATCAGATTTTATAGTTTAAGCTCATTGAATTATGCTAAATAACTTGTGCATTATAAGTGTTTGGTGGTTGATTCAGGTTCACTCCTTTTTGTATTCGGTATTGATTAGGAATTTTATTGTAGTTATGTGAGGAAAGATTCTTCCTTGTGATTGAGTTACTTTCCAAAAGGTTGCAGTTCAGATTGAGTTCATTGGTTACTCAGTGGCTTGGTAACTACTCTTGATTATAGATCTGCAAAATTTTGATTCGAAAGTTCAGTTCATAGTTTTTAATTTTGATGGAATGGTCTTAAGGAACAACTTAGTTGGAGAGATGAACACCGACTCTAGAAGATCATGAGTACTTAGGATTTTGGTAATGTTGGTTCTTCTTCTTGTTTTTCTTTATGTTCGACGATGAACATGATTTTTAGTGGTGGATAATGTAATGATCACAAAAGTCATTTTTTGAAATTTTCATAAAATTACCATTTTACCATTCTCGATAGTTGCTCCGACTCATTTCTAATTAATTTGTAAAGTTGGGTTTAAATTTTTTCGAAAAGTTGTAATTTTTTGAAGTTTTGAGTTTTATAAGGCTTAAGTTGCTTAAAATATTTTTTGGTAAAAATTATAGTTTTTCGTCTCAAAATGGAATTCCATTAGTTGAACATGTGGAATTCAGCCTAGGAGTGTCGTTGTTTTCTTATTCAGAAGTATTTCATGATTTGAGGTCCTAAGTTGGAAGGTGATATGATTTTAGTCTTTGGGTTAACTATGGGCAACATTCGGGGTTCGGATGCTCAGATTAGATTTTTGACGATTCCACTGGATTTAGGAGATGATTTTAGGCCTAGGTAAGGTCTGGATTAATTTTTCAGAGATTCCGAAGGTAGTTTAGTCTTATTGAGCATTATGTTAGTTTATTGGGACTCTCACATATTTTAGGTCATGGAGACCTCAGATTCGTGTTTCGATGGTTCCATTGAGTCTGTAAGGTTGAATAACATATATTTTTTTGTATGTATGAGGTTCCATATGAATCCCGAGGGTCCTCTCGTTAGAATTTAAATGCTTTGAGATTACTAAACATGTGTCTAGTGATGAGTCATTGGATTCACAGAGATAATAGTCATGTTCGCGAAGGATTATGGGGTTTAAGCTCAGGATTCGGGAACTAGACTGTGATCACAGAGGGTGAGGCATCTAGCCTTTGCATTTATAGACGTCCTAGTGTGTTCGTTAAGAGTTAGGTAGGTTGACCACCACATTCGAGGGGCTGAGTCCATGTTTTCATTGACCATGACGTTTGACCTCTGCGTTCATGAACCTCAAGCTGCGATCATACAAAATTAAATCACCGGAAGTTCTAAATGTCTAAAAATCAAGGTCTTTCCTTATTTTCACTATTTTTAAGCTTTGGAAACCCTTGGGAGGCGATTTCAAAGAGATTTTTTTGTGATGACCAAAAGTAGACCCTAGATGTGGCATGGAAAAGAAGATCCTGTTAGGCCCTAAACAAGACATTTTACGTTAGCATGACACTATGAATATCAAATAAAACGATTTCAACATAAAGACGATTAATAAGTCTCAAAACTCTTTCAACTCATAAATATATATCAAGAGAGTACATGATAAACATAATGCGGAAATCAACTATTTTTGACAAAGCCTTCTACTACAATGGATATGGTTAGGACAAACCCCTAAACCATGTTCAAGTATGAAAGATAAAAAGCAATAAAATGCCAATGGTCTTTCCCTTGAACCATGAGTACTTGCAAATTCAAGTGCTAAGCAGAAACATCCAACTAGCCACAACCAGCCAAATGAGTGTCAAATCCTATATTATAAAACAATATATGCACAATATGCATCCTTAATTTGAATGTACTAAATATAGGGATACGACATGTTCAAAACATAATAATTCATAACCAAATAAAACGTGATAAATCTTATCAATCAAAAATCATGAATCTTGGAACAAAGTCAATCCAACATTTGAAAAGTCATAAGAAATCTTAAATAAAATCATTGACGAAGTAATAAAAACCTTTGAAGAAAAACTTAGTTCTTTTATGAAATACTATGCAATTAACCGACATAGATCATGTGAGCTATAACATGGAATATGATGTCTTTCCCACACCGAAAAGAGATTGACCTACTTGCCAAGGTGATGTCACGACCTAGGGGTACCCCCTAGATGTAGCATGGCGTATAGAACCCCGAAGGACTCCATAAAAGCCACTTAGTTCTCATAACATAAGAAATACAAAAATAAGAGCAACAGAATAGTCCAAGTCCAAAACACTTTATAAGAGAAAGTGGAAGTCTAAAATCATATCTCATCATAGCAATCTAATACAATAGAATGAAATTGGGCTAGCCGATGCATCATGTCCAAAAGAGAAAATACATAGAAAGAAATTGAATCAATAAAACTCTTTCCTTGAAGCATGAGGACTCAACAAAGCTCAGAAAAGCTCAAAAATCAACACTAGTCATGAAACACAGAAACCTGACTGCCGAACCCTACACTTGGTAAAAATGTAGGCAAGAGTATGCGTTACTACAAAATAATGTACCAATTATGATAGCCATGCATAAAAGATTTAAAACATGCTAAAAAGGGACATTTCTTTTCATGAAATGCAATTGACTAAGTTAAAACATGATATAAGAAGGTTGGAAAACACACTTCATAAAACAAGGCCAATGCAAGCTAACATCATCTTTAAAACCATTGAACACATATGAGATACTCCTTGAGTAACCTTAGTTCACTTTTAATCTCACTACACCATTTTATGCCTATGGCCACACTAATTTTGTACAACTTGTGAAGTGTTCCATAAAATATTTTTGGGACACTTTCAAAGCGTAGCCCAAGTTTTTAACTTTTAGCTACACTTTATATTGTCAACACTTGAAAAGTGTACTCTTTAATGGTATAAGCTACACTTTATAAGTTTTGTTACAATATGATATAAGTGACAACAACTATTAACATATACTGCCACACTTTTAATGTGTCCTATTTTTATAATTGTAAAAACAACACATTACAAGTGTGGCATTAAAATTTTCACTAAAATAGTATATTCCCTCCAACATTTTTAACTCTCCCTTCCATTTTTATTGGCCAAAAAAAAAAAATTTCATAAAACATCAATTTTAATAATACACAAAACATTTGTGAGAAAAACACGCTATTCTCTTTCTCGAAAGAATTGAGCTGAAGAGTTGAAGTCGTTGAAGAACTGAATAGCTAAAGCAGTTTTCTCTGATACCGATTCTCTTATTCGATAACGATTTTGTCAAGCGTAAGTACGATTCTCTTTTTCGATAACGATTTCGTCAAGCGTAAGTACTAAAAACAATCTTCTTGTTATTTATTGATTTTTTGTTTTCTGTTTAGAAAGGGAAAATAAGAAGGAATTGATTAATTTGGGCTTGTTGGCAAGATGAACTGAAGCTAAGTCTTTTCGTCTTGCTTTTCTCTTAAATTTCTCACTGAAGAACACAATTTTAGACAGATTTCTAGCTGAAGAGCTTCTCGCTGAAGGACACAATTTACATCATAGTTGTCGCTGAAAACACAATTTTTTTGGAATAGGGTTTATCAGGTAAGAAATTCTATCTTTGAAAGTCTTAATTTTAGCTTTAGGGTTTTGATATTCTTGTGTTTTTTATACGATTTTTGGGAGTGTAGCTTGTATTTTAACTTCATCAGTTGATTTTTGGGAGTGTAGCTCGTATTTTAGCTTCATCAGTTTATTTGCTGCGAGCATTAATCACTAAATAAGTATAAGTGGGCTGATTCTTCACTTGAGAATTTATTTTTTAGTAGGCTTATAAGCCGATTAGGGCTGAAATCGTCCATGATAGTTTAGAAGTTTGAGTTCATGTAATCGATTTTGAACTCTTACAGTGAATATGCCTTGAGTTCAAACAATAGCTAACCAATACATTACATGATAGTTTAGAAGTTTGATTATTCACTTCATCTATTCGATTTAGAAAAGTGAAGTTTGCTCATACTTAGATGCTTTATTCCAGTATCTAAGGTGTACACAAAAAAAAAGTATTGGAATTACTTGATATAACCTAATACTTATTTGGATATCTATTTTTGGTTTGAAGGTTGAACATGGATTCTCGAATCTTAATTATGTGAAAGTTTCTGCTCTCTCACAATAGTTGTTGGATATGATATCCATTTCCTTTATCAAGTCAATGGCATAGTGACGGTTACTATATCATCAATTATTCAGATAGAAACTGAGCAATGCATTATTGTGAATTGATATTATATAAACACTGAGAAGAAGGATCATGTAGCTGGCTGGAATGCCTTGGTCTATACGGTTTTACATGACTAAAAAAAGGTGCAGTTCTAAATGCATTGGTCAAGAATGTTTTACATAACTTAAGAAAAAATCCAGGTTTTGTTCTTATCCAAACTTGTAAAATTCACCAGTAACTACATTTGAAGCCCAATAAATTTGGTCAAGTTTCTGTAAAAAGCTGTTTTCAATTGGATAACCATGCAATATCTGAAAATCATGTCTCTCTGTTGACTTTTTCAAGTCACCTTTGTTGACTTCTTATTCTATGGATGTGGCAATACTTGGTTCCCATTGATGTGGTATTTAGTGAACTTTTTCCTTGATAAACTAGGACTGATAAGTAATCATTGCTCCAGAAGACTATTGGCATTACTGGTGGTGCTAACCATGTTCTTTCTGAATACTAGGGGTACTATCTGGTGTAATGAAAAATCAATGCTCAAGAAACACATGATGAAATACTTTTTGAATTTCATAAAATACTTTGATTGATAGTCTACTTATATGAACTTGAGTCTCTCATGATATAGTTTTTGGTGTTGAATTAGATTCAAGTATCATTTTGGTGTTGAACTAGATTCAAAATACTTTTCTATTTTGGTGTTTTGATGTGCTTACTCAGCCTCACTGGTTAAAACATAAGAAGATATATCCTTATCTTTTAAGCTTCAAAAATATATGTGTTATTGAATGTGTAAGAGACCTAGAAGGGCACAATGGAACATATAGGATGTACATAAAAGAAAAACACGCTAAGAAATCCTTCATAAATCAAAGTTAAAACTTAACCAAAAACACCATAAAATTAGTAAATTGAAATATGAATCCTTTTTCCCTTCAATGAACAACAAAAAGACTATACTTAGCAGCTAAATAAAAGGTACATCCCACTAGTAAGGAACATGGGATAGAACAACTTGTTTTGTGCTCACAAGACATATGCTTGTCATTGTGTTTCTGCACTTCAATAGAGCAAAAACATACCAACCTTTTAACATTTCTTCCTTATTTTTTTCCCAATTAGCAATCAAAACCTACCATGTGTTCTCCATTTCTCATATGCTTACCCACTAAGGCCTTTAAAAAACTAGTTAAATCAAAATGTGGAGAAGCTGAAAAACTCATAGAACATTCACCACAAAAGGGAAGGGTTAAAAAAAACCTTTCTCCATGTATCACTGATACAACAGTTCTGAAATTCTCTATGTATTAGTGATACAAGAGTTACTGAAGTTCGTTCTGTATCACTGATACAAAAATTTGCTTTGTGTCTATTGTTGTATCATGATATAGAGAAAATTTAAAAAACCTTTGTGTCACTAATACAATGTGAAATTTGGAAACTGTTGTATTACTAAGACAACAAATTTCTAAAATTATTGTATTACTAATACA
The DNA here is from genome assembly GCA_037074985.1 of Solanum bulbocastanum. Lineage (NCBI taxonomy): Eukaryota > Viridiplantae > Streptophyta > Magnoliopsida > Solanales > Solanaceae > Solanum > Solanum bulbocastanum. The sequence goes on from CM073604.1 coordinate 7,896,769, forward strand.
AAGAGACTTTCATAAGATGTTGATTGACTATCTATTATAGGATCATATGAACGTTTGCTTGAATGTTTAAACATGGTATTAGATGTTTGATACTTCTTTGATTGGGTGTGCACAAGAATGAGATTTTAAAATTTTGGACTTAGTTTTAAAAAACTCTAAAAGCTCTAAAGCTCTAAATTCACTCACAAAACTTTATCTTTTAATCATTTGAATTCTATTTATTTACTTTCTTTCTTAGTTGTGTCTATCCTATTAATTTTACTTATTTTTCCTTGGTAGTATCATCAACGTTCAAAAATATTTGTGGAGGATTCAAGGTTTGATTTGGCATAGCACAAGTGCCATGACTAGGTAAGAAACTTTTATCATCTCATAACACATGATTCAGATAACATATTCGTGACTTTTAAAACTTATTTGTGAAGTAGTTAATGATTTAATGATTGTTACCGAAAGATTAAATATTGATATCTTCTTCTAGGAATTCAAATTTCCCATCCAATGATTGGATGAATTTAGCAAGGTATAGAAAATAGTATATTGATGGTGTTGAATCATTTCTAGATTTTGCTTACTCTTATGGAGATCTTCAAGGAGAGAAAATTCAGTGTCCACGTGCAAAATGTTGTAATATTCATTGGACTCGAATGAATGTAGAGTAAGATCATCGAATATGCTATGGATTTGTTAAACACTATACTACATGGATCAATCACAAAGAATGGAATATCAAGTTGAATGTTGATGATGATATGGAATACTCGCGTGATAATATTGATAGGTTTCTGAATGATCAATTTAGAGATGTTGCACAGGCTGAAGGAGTTTATGATGATCCAAATGAAGATGCCAAGAAATTCTATAACTTAGTTGAAAAGGTAAGCCAAGAATTATATCCTGGTTGTACATGATTCTTTAAATAATCATTCACACTTTGTTTATATTTGTTGAATTATCTTCATGGATGGAGCAGTGAATCATTCACTTCTCTTTCAGAGTTATTAAAAGAGGCGATGCCCAAGTTGAACATTCATCTATCTTACAATAAATTCAAGTCTATGGTTAAGAATCTTGGTATTGATTATGAGAAAATTGATGCATGTCCCAATGATTGCATATTGTTTAGGAATGATCATAAGGATGAAGAATTTTGTCATACTTATGGAGCTTCACGATATATTAAATCTCCTAAATTTGATAGTGAGCTTGAGCCTTAAAAAAATAACGCCGAGTTTCAGCAAAGACTTTGAGACACTTTCCATTAATTCCTAGACTCAAAAGGCCATTTATGTGCTCAAAGATGGCAGATTCTTTGTGGTGGCATGACGAGGAGCGTTCTAAAGATGGAAAGTTAAGGCATCCCATTGATGGTCTAGCATGGAAAGATTTTGATAGGTTGCATCCAGATTTCGCACTAGATTGTCGCAATGTGAGACTTGGCTTGTCAAGTGATGGATTAAATCTATTTTGAACTATGATTATATCATATAACACATGGCCAGTTATGTTAATGGTGTATAATCTACCACCTTGGATGTGCATGAAATCTGAATATTCTATAATTTCTTTACTTATACCTGGACCGCGATCACCTAGAAATGACATTGATATTTACTTACAACCATTGATAGATGAATTAGAATTATTGTGGGATTTTGGGATTAAAACATATGATGCTTCAAGAAATCAAACTTTTCAAATGCGAGCAGCTCTTATGTGGACAATCAATGACTTTCCTACATATGCTATGTTATTTCGTTGGAGTACAAAAGGAAAGTTTGCTTGCCCTTGTTGTAACTATGACACTAATTCTCACTATCTTAAACATAGTCGAAAAATGTGTTATATGGATCATCGTGTTTTTCTACCCATGGATCATCCATGGAGATCTAACAAAAGATCTTTCAATGGAAAAACTGAATTTAGGCCTCCTCCACTTTACTTAAAGGGAACTGATGTGCTTAATAGCTTACATGATTTTGAAAATGTGTTTGGAAAGAAGAGAAAGAGATCAAATGATGGGGCATGGAAAAAAGGTCAATTTTTTTTATTACTTTATTTGCAGTACAACTTGTTACGCCACAACCTTGATGTAATGCACATAGAGAAGAACATAGTTGATAGGATACTTGGAACTCTTTTGGATATTTCTGGCAAACAAAGGACCATGCAAAAGCCCGGTATGATTTGAAAGATATGGGAATGATGAAGAACCTTCATCCAGAAGATACATAAGATAGTAAGAGAACAAATTTTGCAAAGGCGTGCTTCTCAATGACAAATGGAGATAAATCAATTTATTGTGGAGTTTTAAAGACAACCAAACTACCTGATGGTAGTGCCTCCAATATATCTAGGTGTGTGCACTTGGATGAAAGAAAATGCCTAATTACAAAGCCATGATTCTCATTTCATGTTACATCACTTGATTCCAATACCAATGAAAAGCATTCTTCCTGATCATGTAACTATTCCTTTGATTCGTCTTAGTTCCTTCTTCCGTCGTTTGTGTAAAAAAGTAATCACATTGGAGGAACTAGATTGCTTAGAAGTAGAGATCATAGAAACAATAAATCAGTTGGAGCAAATTTTTCCTCCTTTATTTTTTGATATAATGATTCATTTGCCTATCCATTTGGTGAATGAAGTGAGATTTAGAGGTCCAGTTCAAAATAGATGGATATATTTCACTAAAAGAGAAATGGGTACATTCAAATCATACATCCGCAGCAGACATTATTCAAAAAATTGCATAGAAGAGACACAAGTGGGAATAGATTTTATGAATTTACTCTCCAAATGTCTGCAAGGGGGTTTGCATACTAGATTTAACAAAAGAGCCCGAAATAATGATGAATGTGACCCAAGTGATATAGAAATTGTGAGTGTGTTTCCTAACAAAGGAGTTCCTTTAGAAGCAAAGTAAACTGATCCATTCATTTTAGATAACAAGTCACTAAGTCAGGCACATGCATACTTATTGGGAAATTGTGAAGAGGTTCAAGAATATATTAGGTAAATTAATTTGAATATAGTATTCTTTTTGTATAATTAATTTTTAACTTAATTTATTTATTATTTTAACAAAAAAAAAAGTACATGTTATGTAGAGAGCATGAGCAAGAGGTTAATAATCAACCACGAAAATCTAAATGGAGCAAGGCCAAGAATCACTGTCAAAACTTCTCTTAATGGTTTGAAACTCATGCTTTGCAAGAGTATGTGCCTGATTTGATAAAAACAATTGTCTGGAGGACCAAATTCTATTGCAAAAAGATATTTTGGGTATCTCATCAATGGATATAGATTCCATGTTAGGCAGCGTGATGCAAGGCGTAAAACACAAAATAGTGGTGTTACACTAGTTGCCTCAACTACAAGCTTTGCAAGCTCAATGGATAAAAATTCGATTGCTGCAGATTTGACTTATTATGGCAAAATAGTTGATATTGTTGAATTAGATTATTATGGTCATTTTAAGGTTGTTCTATTTAAGTGTGATTGGTATGAGGTTGAAAATGATGCTTATGGCCTTACTTATGTCTATTTTAGCAAGAGTTGCTCTCAGGTAGAGCCTTTTGTGCTTGGATCTCAAGTAAACATATGCTTCTATGTGCAAGATCCATGTGATCAAGATAGACATTATGTTACGAAAACTATTCCGAGAGGCTTGTTTAACATGGGTGATGAAGTTGAATCTAATTTCCCACAAAGTTATGAAAATGAGCCATCTAAACATTTGATGGGACCATCTATACCAAAAGATAATGGTGAAGTACTCTTAACAAGGACTGATGTACCGTAAACAATTATTGATGTGGCTTCGGAGGAACTTATTACTCAACAACTTGAAGTTGTGTATGAAGAGGAGTTTGAAGATAAGTCTGCAGATGAGTTTGAAGACGAGTCTGAAAATGAGTATGAAGATGAGTCTGAAAATGAGTATAAAGATAAGTATGAAGATGAGTTTGAAGATGAGTCTCAAGAAGAGTTTGAAGATGACGCACCATGAGTTTCATTATTTTTGTGATGACCATATAATGCTCTGTTTTTGTAATTTAATTGTTTTTTTTTTTTTTTTTTTTTTTTTTTTTTTTTTTTTTTTTTTTTTTTTTGTAAAAACACATTAAGATATCTAATATGTGGAATTGAAGATTAGATCGTGACAATGTTTAAGTATTGTGCCAGTTTTTTACATGCACCCAATTGTTGTTTGGTTAAGTAATTTATGTTGGCTTCTTACATGATTATTATTTTATTGAGGAACCTGTACTTCAATCTGAATATTGTTTTATTCAGATGTTTGTTATTTATATATTTATTTGTTTCCTTTTATTATCAAGAAGTAGGCATTAGAGGCAGAATAGTGAGCTCTGCAGTTTGAAATCGCTCCTGGTTTTGTCACTGTCTCAAGTTCGTTGCTCCAAGAGAGGTACAACTCTTTACCTTTAATTTTTCCTTGTTTGTTTCAGACCAAGAGTGTTATGCGTTGTTGTGACTGAAATAGTGACCTGCTAGTTTGTATCAGTTTCTTAGTTGATATGATTTAATTTGTTTTCTTAAAGTTAACAGAGTCTCCTTTTAGTTTGTTCAAGATGGTCTGTAGTTCATTCAGTCGCGATTTTAAGTATGCCTACTATGTGTTCTGGGTTCTCGAAATGGGGCTGTAAAATCTGCTTGTTTACCTCTCTCTACAAGTGTGGCTCAGTTCACTTTTGAGCATCTTTTAACATAGTCATTGTATATCTCCGTCTGCTTGTTGTCAAATTCTATCTAATGCTATGAAGCTTCAAGTTATAATGTTCAATTTGATCAAAAATAATTTGTCTAGGTCCTGATTTTGTTTGAATTTATTTTAGTACAATTTGTATGGACTACATATTGTAAGCAAGTGAGATAGTATACTCAGAAACTATTTTGTCGCATTAAAGTAACTGAACTTTACACACTATATAAGTTACTTTTAAAAAGTTAGTTTTTGACTTACCCTCCAGAGTACAACTGATCACCAAGAATTAGAAAATCAATGACAACAACTTATACTATTCACATGGGTTGCCACTACTCATCTCAATGGTTGTACAGGTTATATAATTAGTTTAGTTGTGGCTCCAGCTTACCTGCTAGGATATTGTGTCTTAATAGGTTATAGAATCAGTTTACAGTCTATATAGTGTTGGAAGTTCTGGAAATTGTGGAAATCTTGGAAACTCAACTCCTACAATCTACTATTATAAAATGCTGGAAATTCTAGAAACTCAGCTGCTGCAATATTATACAGTGCTGCAAATTCTAGAAATTCTTGAAACTCAGTTGCTGCAATCTGCTATTATCAATTACTCTTATATAGCTACTGCAATCTGCTATAATACAGTACTGGAAATTCTGGAAAGAGTTGAGCTTTTCTATAACTTCTAAGGAGTTGGAAATTCTGGAAAGAGTTGGTGAGTGAGTTCTGCATATGCATAGGACATAGGAAGCACAATGTTTCAAACTAATAAGCTATCCACCTGACTTCAAGTCTAAGAAAAAAAATCTTATAGTGAGGCAGCTGGGCTACATATGATGTGATAGATGTGCAAATGTATGTAGCTGAAATGCAAGATCAAGGAACCTTTACATATGGCTTGAACACTAATGTAACACCATCTACTAGGAGTCATCAGAATGGATCCAGGAGTACTAATGACTATGCTAAACAGTTGATAAAAATCAATATATGTAGTAAAGTTCTGGTATCAATGTGTTTTAACATCTTTTTATATCATCAATAGAATTCCAAGCAGTGTAGCCTATAGTCATCTGTCAACCTTATAGCAAAATTATATTGTTGCTACTTCTTTCACTTAAAAAGCCTTATTATTTTTTATGTTTACTTATTACAGGTAAAGAAATCAAAGAAATTAAAATAAAGCGACAAGAATGAATCAATCAGCAATACTAAAGAAAAAGGGTTCGAATCCAAACAAAGCTCAAAATCTATTGAAGAATCTGGATTTTGATATGCAATACCGATTAATTGCTGAATTGGCCAAAAAATTCAAGATTAAGAGAGAACAACTTGCAAATGAACACAATGATAGGGATAAGAAAGTGCAGGTACCAATACCACATAAAAGAAAAATACTGAGGATTTCATTCCATAATAAGGAAAGAGTAAATTGCTAGGGCACAAATCAGTAATTCAATCGTCTTCAAGGGAAAAGCTTAGAACCTCATATATGATTGCAGGGAAAGGACAAACTAAACAGAGGTTGTTTCAATCTAGAGAGTCCATTTAAGAGAAAGGAATTAAACTTTCTATGAATAACTCTAGGTCCCAAACGACATTCAAGGAAGGTGTTACTGCTTTAGTACATGTGACTGGAACAAAACTAGGTAATAGAGAGGTACAACATAATATTGAGGATCTACTGAACTTCAAACAGACAAGAGGAAGTCGGTTCGACCAGCCACTAGTATTGATCAGTTTCTGCATAAGCAAAAGATACACAGTGAACATGATATTCGTGATCTACCAAATTGCAAGCAGGTAAAGAGGAAGTCGGTCATACCAGCTAATAGTCTTGATCAGTTTCAGAAAAATCAAGGGATACGTAGAGATGATGAAACAAAACGTGATAACCACACAATAGCTGATGTCGAATTTATGCATCCTCCTATTATTAATAACACAATAAAGGATTAGATAATCTTGTGGATCAAGAAGAACTCGGTGGAGATGAATGTGATATAGAAGAGGAAATTGACATTGATTGTAGCAGAAAAGGTATGTCTTAAACCTTGTAAGATTTATTACTCAATATAAAAGAAATATCTTATTTCTTGTCTATTACATCAATCTATAAATATTGAAGCCAAAAAAAGTTCAAAGACAAACAACATTTAAGGATATTCATGCAAGAAGTTTGGAAGAAATAAAGGAGGTGACATTTGATAAAGGAGAAGCAGTGGGACCAACTAATAAGATAGTGTCAGAATTAAGCAACTTTATAGGAACAATTGCAAGGAATCCTAGATTCATCAGCTTGATGTACACTAGTTGGCATGCGGGGGCCAAATGATACTAAAAAGCACATGTGGGAATATATCAATGTAAGAACAATCACTTTTGAGATTGCATATTTTATTATTTGTTTTTACTTACTAAAGCTAAATATAATTTATTTTGCATAGTCCAAATTTCTAATTCCAATAGAAGGAAAGAAGTGGGCGATGACTGGTCTTCGTGATGCTTGGAGGCGACACAAGTAAAAAAGTAAAGAGAATTTTTTTGATTAAAAAAATACCCTTGAGGGTATGCTAGCAAAACGTCCTAAAGGCATTCCAGATAATCAATTCCGCCAGCTGATCGAGTATTGGAAACACCCAAAATGTTCAAGTAAGGTGTAAATAGTGCATTTCTACTCATCGACATATTTTGCATCATATCTATTTTTTTTATTTATCAATTGAATTATCTCTTTTTATTTAATAATAGGCCATATGCGAGATGAATTCTCAAAACTGGAAAAAACAAAAAGTGCAGGCTTCGAATAGGACCTATTAATTTTGCAAGAGTACGCGTTGCATTGGTAATACTTAGCTGACATTTCTTAAAAATCTGAATTTCATTTTTTTGTACTTTATTAGAACATATTGTTGTTTTTTTAATTTCTTTTGATATAATTTGTAGCGTGCAGCCAAAAACAACAATAAAGAACCATCAAGCCTGAAATGTTTATTGCAACTCGTACCAAGACATGAAAGGAAATCTAGACTGATATCCAAGTTGCAATTGTAAGTTTTTTAAAGAGGATTAGTAGTGAATTTAATTGAGACTTCGTCTTCTTCTTCTTCTTCAAATGCGAAGAGATATCAATTCATTGTCAATGTTGCTGAATTGTTTGCTAGGAAAAGTTGTTAAATTTTTATAGTTCTTGATCGATATCATAGGACTGGAAATGAAATAGTACTTACAGTTCACTATGGATGCCAATTTTATTCAACAGGTTGAACTTCAGAATTGCCGAAATTCTAGGGAAACAGCTGATGATGCATTTAGGGTAGTATTTGGAAAGGAGCAGCATGATCGACTTAGGTGCTATGGTAGATCAGTGACAACAAGTACTTTGAAGAAAGATGAGGAAATTAAAAATCTAAAACTAAAGCATGCCAATAAAATCACTTCTCTAAAGGAAGAATTGAGAGAGGAAATACGACATTTATTCACTCAATTGCTGCAAAACAACCCTAGATTAAATTTTTAAGATATACCAGGGTTCGTTGGATTTAACCTTGCTTCACCTATTGATGCAAGTAACGCACAAGCTGTAATAGGCATAAATCTTCCACATTCTTCAGGGTCAGCTCATGATTTGGTTCTTCAAAAGGTATTTTGTATTTCACATTCTCTGTTAATAGTGTGCATATTGTTATCGATATCCAAGGTAGTTGTCATTTTGTTGTTTGTCTATCACCTCTTGTTGTTGAATTGATTGATGTTCTTCTCGAAGTTGTCCAATGTGTATTCTTCACCTATTTTTCCTTTTGACTTTATCAGGAACCTCCTTTAAGGTATTGACGTTTTGATTGTCAACATGTTCTTTTATCACTAAGTCATTACTCTTTTTCATAACCTGCTCATGATCAGTTTCATAGCGACCTTACTGTTGAACTTTTGTTTTCTCATCCTTGTGTATTCTAACTTGGTCGTGATCATCTAGATATGTTAGTTTACATGATGCTGCGTGATTTTTGGTTTTGATTGCTTTCTTTCTTGAGACAGGTTGAATGTCGTCCACCATATCCTTATAAACTATTTGGTCTTTGGTTTTGTTAGCTTGTCCTTCCTTTTCGTAACCTGCACATGATCAGGTTCATCAAATGGCCTTGCATTTTTTGAATTCTCGGACTGCCTCTGAGGCATTGTAGTTTTAGTTATTTATAATATAAATAACATTGCATTTGATTTCTTAATTGTTATAAGATAGTGGTATCTATCTGCTGCCACCATTCAAGCATTGTTTTCCCTATTCTTAGTCTTCTTGAGTTTGTGGTTGTTGTGCTCACCTTAAGCTTGGTTTATTTATTTGTTAATCACCATGTGGTACTGTTTCATTTGTTTGGGGTGAAATATTGCCTAGTATCACTTATATTGATATAATAAGCCTCAAATGAGTTCGTATTATCTATTTTAGTTTGTGATCTGCATAAGTGTTTGTTCTCTAGTTACTAATGAATCTTCCTCTTTCTTTACTACTTGTGACTTCTGCCTTATTAGAGAGAGGTTGAAAACGGCTCAAAGTTGGCAAAAGTCTTACACCGATATGAAAGGAAGGGATCTTTAGTTTAATGTTCATTATTGGTTTAATTGAAAATCTCACCCATAAAGGGTGTAATGATGTTTGGAAAGAAAGGGAAGCTTAGTCCCCCGTATGTAGGCCCATATCAAATTTTGAGACGTGTTGGAAAGGTAGCTTATGAGCGAGACTTGCCAAATAAGTTGGCAATGGTGCATCTGGGTTTCCGTGTCTCTATGCTAAAGAAGTGTGTTGGAGAAGCAACAACCATAATTCCCTTAGAAGGGTTGGCAGTTGATGAAAGTCTTTCTTATGAGGAAGTTCTGGTTGAGATTTTTTGCCAACAAGTAAAGAAGTTGAGAAACAAGGAAGTTGCTTCCGTGAAGGTATTATGGAGGAATCATTTAGTTAAGGGTGCTACTTGGGAGGCCGAGGCCAACATGATGTCCCGATATCCTCATCTTTTTCCTTCTACTCCTACTCTAGCTTGAGGTAATGCGTTCCTCTTGATTTGTTTTATGTTTTTGGAGTCATGTGTCTTTTATGTCTTTCCATTATTTCATTATGTGATGCATGTTCATGAAAAGAAAAAGCTCAAGTTTTGAAAGAAATGACTTATATGATTTATTTTCCCCATGTTGTTGTGCATTGAGTATGAGTTGCTTATAGACTTCATGAGATGACTTGTTGAACATGCTTTAGCTATGATTTTTGAGAATGAATTGCATATTGGCTCCATGAGATTGTGTTGAGCATGATTTTATCTTGGAGAAGGTAGTTCCTCCTTGAATATGAGAAATCTGAAATTTTCATGCACATTGGGTTGTTAGATGTAGTTCCTACTTCCTTGTGATACATTGAGTATGTTTAGCTTGGAGTTGATGCTTCCTCCTTGATTATGTGCATTTTGATCAGTAGCATGCATGATGGGCTTCTAGACTTGAGTCTTTTTGTTTAAGATGTGCTTAAAAACTAATTCAAGGATGAATGATCCCAAGGGGGAGATATTGTAACACCCCGGATTCGAACAAGAAAACCTAGCCAAAATTTCAAAACATGCAGGTGCCATCCACGCAGGCCAGCCATGGCCCGTGGGTTGAACTATGGACCGTATGTGGGCTTGTGGAAAGGTCACCAATAAGCTGCTCAAGGCCATAGACCATGACTGGACCTACGGATTGTTGGTAAATCGACGACCCGTGGTCCAGGAATCGTAGGTTAGGCAAAAAATCTCTTAACTTACTGACGAGTGTGCAGGACGGACCGTTGTTCTATTCATGGTCCATCAATGGTGAGTCGTGGGTCAGGGCTGGTAGTTAAGTTTCAGGGTTAGTTGGGTCTTTTCCTAATTAATTATTTCCTATACTATATCGTTTTGCCTATGTTTAGGACCTCTATATAAGTCTTTTTATCCCCAAATTCACCTCAGTCAATTCATTCTTCCAAAATCACAAAAGAAGGTCAGAACCTCCTCCCCAAATATTCTCTCTCTAGAACTTGAAGAAGAAGAAGAAGGACTGACCCAAGGTTTCAAGATAAGGTTCAAATTCCTCCATTGAAGGCTAATATTTGGATTCAAGGTGTGATAGTTTTTATCCATGGATTCCTTCCATCCATGTTCCCAAATTCCTCTATTTCAAAAGGTAGAATTCCCCAATTAGCTAGGGTTTTCTGCAATTACCATGGGTTCTCTTTATTATTGATCTAAATGATTGAATTATATTTTAATATGCATGAATTGATGAATTATCATTTTTTTATGATGTTTTTCCCATATGAACCCATGTAATCCCCATGTTGTCAACCTATGAATAATATGATATGGGATTTTGATCTAGAAGGAAGAGTTTTAAGAAATTAACCATGTATTGCAAGATTTACATGAAATTATTATGAAATCCATATCTAACCTATGTTTTCTAAGTATTAAAGTTTGAAACTAGGTTTTGAACCTCAAGAAGTAAATTATGGATTTAGGCATTTTCATATGAAATCTATGCAAATATTTTAAGGGTGCTTTGAGAGTAAAGTACCAATGATGATGTTGTTGTTGTGTTGTTGAAAGGATATTCTCATAAGCACAATCTAGCATGATGTGGAAGGTTTTCTAACATAGAAAGGATTCTTAGGTTGAAAGACTTTCTCACCTAATTGAATCAAAGAGTAAGAGCTATCCTAATGAATTCAGCTTGGATTGGAAAGATGACATGCCTTTCCATGGATAATGAGAATAAGTAAGAAAATACTATTATGTGGGATTTACGCTTAGCACCGAGAGGTTATTGACATGATATTGAATATTCCTAATAGTAGAGGTCGGGTTTCTAGAAGCAATCTCTTGAGATGAAAGCTCTCCCATTAGTAAAGGCCACGTTTCTAGTAGCAATCTCCTTATCCCTTAAACTATGTGCCCCCATAGGTTTATTAGCTAGTGGATCCACTTAAGCTGGAAGTTCATGGTTTTACCTTAGGCAAGTAGAACACCCCTTTTCAGTGTGGGATACACTGGGGGATCATGTTATAGCTCACATGGTCTCTATGTTGGTTAAGTCTAATTCCCCACAACAAGACACTACAACATTTTAGATCAACGGCCACCCCAATAAAGTGTATCCTAAACTAGCAAAAAGTGTGGCCTTTGATAAAAGGCTATACTTTTGGACTTTAAGCACCACTTTTTAGAGGGTGGCCTAAAGAAGCATAACCATTGACATTAGGCAACACTTTTTAAATGTCACCATCATAGCTACACTTATAAAGCATGGCCAAAGAGGTATAAGGGCACGCTTTGTAGTGATTCATTAGCAACACCCTTTTTTTTATTATACTACACTTAAAAGAGTTGTCTTTGCTTTGTTATTGGTCACACTTAAAAAGTGTTACCTTTTATATCTCATCTAGAACAACACTTATAAAGTGTAACTTTTCTTATGTACAATATACATTGGACGTCCTACAACAACACTTTTGAAGCGTGGCAATGTTGTATAGAATTTTGTAGCCACAATTTTTTATTTTTAAGAATAATAGTTTTTATTTGCATATATTCAATGATCACATAATTAAATATACAAGTGACCTAAAGCACAAAATTAACTAATAATTAAATTGAAGCTATATATTTCAAATAAACTTCGAGAAACATGTCTTGTACAACTAATACATAGAAAGTGATTGCTTAAAGATATCTACTATCAATAAATTCCACGAAACCAAATGCATTCAAACATATATGGCAATAGTTCAAAAACTCTTCATCGTTCACTACAATAGATCGAGTTTACTTTTGGTCACAATTCAAATTCAATTACTGGAATTTTCTTACACATTCAAAACAATATTATAAGTTAGTGAATGCGTCTTATATAGGGTCCTTCGTGGTTCTTTATGCCATGTTACATCTATTTACCATGGTTCTTTGGTAATCACAGCATAAAGTTTAGAATGGTCCTAGGATGTCTCATAAGCCACGTCAAGTAGAGTCTTGTTCAAGATTGTGAAGCGCGTCTCGTTTGTGAATGAAAGGCTACAAGATTATTAGAAAACTCTACTCCTTTCATTACTATAAAGTCGCGTGATAGAGTTTAACTCTATAAGGTCTCTCTCCTAATCCTCATCCAATGCTCTACAGGATATGGCTTCTCAAAGAGCTTATGCTAGAAAGAATGTGAGGGAGAATGCTAAACAAGAAGCTCCTCCCCAAGCTCCTCAAGTTTCGGTTGATCTTTTGGCCGAGCAAGTGACTAATGTGGAGTTTAGGGCTGCTTTTCAAGTGTTGCCTCAATCCAAATGGCCCAAGCCAATAGTGAGGTTGTGCTTTCCATGAACCCAAATGCAGAAACGATGATATCTTGATTGAGGGACATCACTAGGATGAATCCTCGGGAGGTTGGGGAAGTGGCTAGGAAATTGGAGCATGAAGATCACTAGCCCAAGGAATTCCCACGAGGGTTTCCACAAGCCGTGGTCATGACCACGAGCCGTGATCTCTCTCGTAGTCCTTGAGGCAGTAGCCATGCCACATTGGGGCCCCTACTTCAAATATGCAAGTCATCTTTACGAGGGGCTCCACGATCCGTGGTCTTGACCACTGGTCGTGGTCCCTCATGTGGAAATTGAGGTAGTGGCTAGGACACTTGGGGGCTTCTCCTTTTTGGCGAAGGTAACTCCATGAGGCCTTGCACGAGCCGTGGTCAAGACCACTAGCCGTGGTGATGGTCGTGGAGCTTGAGGAAGTGTGCCCAAGTTTTGGGCAGCCTTGGACCATGGCCTTGGCTTGGCCCCGTTGCCTTGGAACTTGTTCCTTAGCCTTGACCCCTGTAACCCTCATTTTAACTCTAGATTCTCTACTAATCTACGGGGAGTCATTTTATGATTTTTAACATTGACATTTTAGGTTGTAGTTTAACCTACTATTTTCCAGAGTGTTACTTTATCCTAATGAAATTATCTTGGATTGGTTATTGAAATATGAAAAAAATAGATAAAAGAGAAAGAAAAAGAAAAAGAATGAAAAAGAAAGTTGTGGAATTAAGTACAAAAGAAATGGGATTCCAAAACAATCCATGGAAAGTGAATAATAGGATGACTTATGAGCACTAAAGAGAATGATAAAGGAAAAGGAAATGAAGTGTTGTGAGCACCACATTTCATGAGGATGAAAGTCATTGAGCCTAAATGACCATACATTTCAGCCCCATTACAAGCCTTGAAAAGACCTTTTTTTTTATCTTGAGTGAGTTGAAACAAATGTTGATTGGAAAATACGAGCAAACATATGGGCGAAAGCATGCATTGTGTTCTTCCTCGTGAGAATGAGCATTGCATTTGATTTCAGAGCATTAAATGATTAGATCTTTGTGTGTGAAATTAGAATCATTCCTTGTGTGAGGGCATTTGGACACTTTGGTTGAGCTTGAGCTTGCATTTAAAGCAAGTATTGTGAGCATGAGGTTCTTTGATATTGGTGAGTCACAACTTGAATCTTTGAGTGAACATTTGATCTTTGCATAGGTATATTGAGTCTTGTTATGTGCATTCATGATTGAGTATTGTGTAGCACTGTTCAAGACAACCTTTTTGAACGACTGAACTTTAGTTTGCTTGAGGACAAGCAAAAGTTTAAGTTGGGAGTGTTGATGAGTCCATGATTTGGACTCATTTAGGACTATATTTTGATGAAATTAGTGTCCTCAAATGCATGTTTTATTTCGATATCTAATGAAAACCTTTAAGTTACAGGTATTTGAAGTTTGAGCAAAGCATGGACACTACTTAGTAAAAAGGAGCAAAAAGAAGCTGCAAGAACGAAGAAACGAAGATTTGCAAATCGCCGAACCCATTCAGTGAATCTCCAACACATCGCATATTCGCATTTTTTCCAGTCTGTTAAGCCCTGAAGGAAAGGAAAAAATCGGTGGTGAAAAAGAGCAGCCGGCTTATCGTCGAACGACTCCTCAAAGTATTGCTACATCACCTAATTATCCAGGACACAAAGATGCTGAAGGAAACTGATGAAAGGCAACGAAGTAGACCAAAGGGCGTATCGCCGAATGTATCAGCGATTCCCACTAACGTTGTTGAAAGATCATTCGGAGCACATTTTCTGAAAACTATAAATACTAGTTCAGTTTTTTAGTCTAAGGAAGGATGTTTACTTTGTTTTACCTAGTTTTTATATTATTAAGTTTTAGACAGAGTTTAGGAGATATTCTCTCTAAGTTTTAGAGAGGGTTTTGAAGAACTTGGAGCTTTCAAGGGTTTCATCTTCAAGAAATCGGACTTGGGTCTCTTTAACTCTTCACTTTTTGACTGTTTTAAGACTTAATCTTGCATACCCATTGATGGAAACTGAGATTGGTATACTTCTTTATCTCTTTTACATGTGTGGCTAAAACCCCGATTCTTGGGGTGTGATTTTGTGAATACTGGTTAGATTAGTTGTAGGGTCTTGCTTGTTGACAGTCTATGCATAGTTTAAATGTGATTTCATTTAGTGGTTTTGGATGAACTTAATGAGGTTGTAGTAGCAAATATAATCTCATATATGTGTTTTCGGCTTGCGAGAGAGAAAGGTCGTAAAACTAAGACCACTAAATTGATGGCCAATGCGAGTGGGTCGAACTGAGGTTTAGCTCGAGAGAGTAAACCCTAGTCCCATGTCCACACACTAAGTTCAAGAGAGTGAGTGGATCAAGGTGGAGGCTGTTCTTCATGCAGCAAGTGGGTGTCCGAGATGAACCATCTTCAAACGGGGTAAGTTGCTCTAAAGAGAGCTTATCCCCTTTAAAGTCTAGCCTAGTAAAAAATACTCAATGAATTTACTATCAAAAGCATGTACCCAATGATTTAGTCTATCCTGTACTCCTGTCACATTCCAAGAATCCCGTCTCCATACATTTTTCCTTATTTTCACTATTTTAGTTGTTTCTTGCTTACAAACCCCCATTTGATAATTGACGCTTGCGTCACCCTATTTAACTTGTTATGTTTTTATTTTCTAAAGTCTTTAGCTACGATTAGCTTTAGAATGTTTGCGCTTAACCACTAATTTTCATGCCTACTCCCTTAGGACTCAACCCCAACCCTTGGTTGGGTTATTATACTATTGCATAATCGTAAACACTTGTATCGGAAGTTGTGTCCTTGATTACGTAAACATCAACTCCCATGATCATCAAAGCCTTATAGACCTCATTAATAAACTCTTGAGGATCTTTCTCAACCCTAGAACCATGAAACTACTCCTTGAATAGATAAAAATATCATCAATAAAAACAATCACAAACGTATCAAGATATTGCCTTAACACCCTTTTCATTAGGTCCATGAATGCTGCCGGGGAATTAGTTGACCCAAATGACATCACAAGGAATTCATAGTGCCCATACCTAGTTTGGAATGCTGTCTTGGGCATATCAAACCCTCTTACCCTTAGTTTATGGTAACCTAAACGAAGGTCGATCTTTGAAAAGTAAATATCCCCTTGGAGTTGATAAAAAAAATCATCAATTCTCCTAAGGGGATATTTATTCTTTATGGCGACTTTGTTCAATTGGCGGTAGTCAATACACATTCTAAGGGACCCATCCTTCTTTCTCACAAACAACACTGGAGCACCCCATGGATACTCAGTTGAATAAAGCCTTTGTCTAACAAATCCTTGAGTTTTTCCTTCAACTCTTTCTACTCGGATAGAGTCATCCTATAAGGAGGAATGGATATAGGTTGTGTATTCGGCAAAAGATCAATGCCAAAATCTATTTCCCATTCGGTAAAAATGCCGGGTGAGTCATCGAGAATGACTTATGGAAATTCACTCACCATGGGAACTGACTCTAAGGAAGGGGTTTCAAACTCAACATCCATCACCCTAACAATATGGTAAATGCACCCCTAGGAGATCATCTTCCTAGCTTTAAGACAAGAAACAAATTGACCTCTAGGGATAAAATTTCCCCCTTTCCACTCTAAAACGGACTCATTTGGAAGTTCAATCTTAACCACCCAAGTCATACAATCAATAGAGGCATAACATGCATGCAACCAATCCATACCCAAAATCACATCAAAATCTATCATGTATAACTCCACCAAATCCACCAAGATAACCTTATGAAATAAAGAAATAGGACAACACCTATAGACTCTTTTTGCCACAACAGAGTCACAAACTGGGGTAGAAACCAAAAAAGGTTTTTTTAACACATCGGGGAGTATTTCAAAACTCATAGCCACAAAAGGCGTAACAAATGATAAGGTGGCACCGGGGTCTAGCAATACATATACATCAATGGAAAAGACTTGTAACATATCGATAACAACATCTGGGAAACTCTCTTAGTCACCTCGGGATTGAAGAGCATAGAAGCGGTTTTCCTTGGGAGCATCGGAATTTGACCCACTAGGAGGAGCTTGCTTATCTTCTCTCCCCTTGTTCGCAAGTGTTGGGCAATTCTTCAATTGATGACCACTCTTACCACAACCTTAGAAAACACCCGTGCCGGCAAGACATTTACCATCATGTTTCTTACCACACTTAGCACATGAAGATCTCACCATAGAAGATCCACAACTATTGCCTCCTTGAGGCTTAGGGTTAGGCACCCTATCTTTGTTGACCCTTGGAGCACTAGAGGAGCCTTGTTTGGGGAATCTTCTCTTGAACCTTGGTTTCCCTTGACCCTCAGATTTTCCTTTGGAAAAATTCCCATCATCGGTTCTTGCCCTCTTTATTTCCCTATTCACATGCTTGAGCTTTTGTTCCTCAATTTGTTCGGCTTGGACCATAAGATGTAAACTATTCATACTTGGGATGAGAATTGCCGAACGACATTCATTGACTACTAAGTTGGATACCCCCATAACCAATTTGTTCATCTTGGCCCTCGAATCCGCTACTAAGGTTGGAGCATACTTAGACAATTGAGTGAACTTAAGGGCATACTCTTTCACACTCAAACCCCCTTGCCTATGATTTATGAACTCTTGATTTTTTCGTTCCCTCAACTTTAAGGGAAAGAACCTATCAAAAAAGACTGACTTGAACAATTCCCAATCTACCGGTCCCGTTCCTTCAAGTCTCTCACCTTTCCATTGCTCATACCATACTTGAGCCACATCCTTCAATTGGTAGGTGACCAATTCTGCCTTTTCTTGTGGAGACACTCCCATAGCATCAAGCACCTTAAAGATCTAATCAATAAACCCTTGTGGATCCTCCTCCACTTTGGAGCCATAGAACATAAGAGGATTCATTATAGTAAAATCCCTTATCCATGAAGTGGTTGTATTTACATTGGGGTTCACTTGAGTCCTAGTATACCTATTGACTTGGGCAGTCACGGCTTGGGTCAATATTTGGAGAGCCGATCTTATCTCTACATTTGTCATAGCCCCCTCATCATTAGGAGCTTGAGGAACTTGATTACCTTGGGGACCTTGGGGAGGAACTCCCTTATTCACAATCTCTTCTTCCATCCTTCTTATGTTCACCCTTCTTGTATTCATATCCTAATATCTGAGGAAGTTAGAGATGTAGGCCAACTCTTAACCGCATCCCTCTTCTTTGGATCTACCTCAGTACCCTTACTCGACATAATATGACTAAGGAAAGCTACGGACCTTAACCAAAATTCACATTTGCTAAACTTTCCAAATAGTTATTGGTCCTTGAGAATTTGCAACACAATCCTCAAATGATCAATATGCTCATTCTCACTTCTTGAATAGATCAAAATATCATCGATCACACAATTACGAGCATGTCAAGGTATTGTCTAAACACCCTATTCATCAAATCCATAAACGTCTTCAAAGCATTAGTCAACCAAACGAAATTACCAATAACTCACAATGACCATACCGAGTTTGAAATGTCATCTTCCTTCACCCTCAATTGGTGATAACCCGATCAAAGGTCAATCTTAGAGAAATAACTTGCTCCTTGAAGTTGGTCAAATAAATCATCTATCCTTGGAAGAGGATACTTATTCTTTATGGTCACCTTGTTCAACTATCAATAATTGATGCACATACGAAGAGAACAATCTTTCTTTCTAACAAACAAAACTAGAGCACCACAAGGAGAGATACTCGATCGGATGAAACCCTTATCAAACAAATCCTTCAATTGCTATTTCAACTCCTTTAACTCTGCCAGAGCCATTCTATAAGGAGGAAGAGAAATAGGTTCCGTATCTAGGAGAAGGTCAACACCAAAGTCTATTTCCCTTTCGGGAGGAATACTAGGCAAATCATCTCAGAACACTTCCGAAAACTCATTTACAACGGGGACCAACTCAAGAATAGGTGTTTTGGAATATACATCCCTCACCCTAACTAAATGATAAATGCAACCCTTAGAAATCATCTTTCTAGCTTTAGAACAAGATACAAACTGACCCTTAGGCATAGAATTTCCCTCTTTCCACTCTAGGGTAGGCTCATTTGGAAACTAAAACTTGACTACATGAGTTCTACAATCGATAGAAGCATAACAAGAGTGCAGCCAATCCATACCAAGAATAACATAAAAATCTAACATGTCAAGCTCTACTAAGTCAACAAGAGTAAATCTATAGGACAGGGAAACAAGACTCTTTCTATGGACCCTCTTAGCCACAATAGAATCATCAACATGAGTAGAGATAGAAAAAGGTTCTAACAACACATCTGGAAGCACATCAAACCTCAAAGTCACATATGGCATCACAAAAGACAAAGTAGCACTGGGATCAAGTAAAGCATACACATCAAATTGGAAAACTTTCAACATATCAGTAACTACATCCAAAGAACCTTCTTGGTCACCATGATGCTGGAGTGCATAGAAGGGTTTTTTCTTGGGAGCATTGGAATTCAAATCACTAGGAGGAGCTTGCTTGCCCTCTCTTCCTTTAGCTGTAAGAATTGGGCAATCCTTCATCTTGTGACCACTTTTACCAAAACTAAAACAACCATCCATGCCGGCTAGGAACTTACCCTCATGCTTCTTTCCACACCTAACACAGGTAGACCTAGGCAATGAAGGTTCACCACCATTCCCTCATTGAGTCATAGGGTTAGACACCCTATCTTTGTTGAACTTAGGAGGAGCATTGGAGGAACCTTGATTGGAAGACCCTTGTCGGAATCTAGGATGACTATGTCCATCGGACCTTGCATGTGAAAAATTACCCTTGTTGGAAGACTTTTTGATTTGTTGTGCATGCACCATGAGACCTGAGTTGTCCATATCACCAATAAGCATTGCGGTTCGGCACTCTTTAACTACCATTTTAGACACATCGAAAATGAATTTACTCATCCTAGCCCTCTAATCGACAACCATTATTCTAGTATATTTAGACAATTAAGTGAACTTTAGAGCATACACCCTCACACTCATACTTCCTTGTCGAAGATTAATGAACATAAGCACCTTGGCTTCCCTTATCTTAAGGGGAAAGAACCAATCAAGAAAAGAGGCCTTAAACTTCTCCTAATCAAGAGGACTCGCATCTAACGGTCTTTCTTATTTCTATTGGTTGTACCACACTTGAGCAACAACTTTCAATTGATACGTGACCAACCCTACCTTTTCTACCAGCGTAACTCCCATGATCATCAAAACCTTATAACCTCATCATAAAACTTTAGATGATCTTCCTCAACCTTAGAACTATGAAACTTCGGAGGATTCATCCTTGTGAAGTCCCTCACTCTTGAAGCTTCCGTACCCATATTTGGGTTCACGAGAACTGCAACCTTCCTATTGGCTTGGGCCATCATGGCTTGAGCCAACACTTGGGAAGTAGCCCTAAACTCTGCATTTGTAGGTTGTTCGGTCAAATGATCAACTGGAGCTTGAGGTGCTTGAGGAGAAGCTTCTTATTCCGCATTCTCCCTTACATTCCTTCTAGTGTAAGCTCTTCGGGTAGCCATATCATGAAGAACATAGGATAAGGACTAGGAGAGAGACTTTATAGAGTTAAACTCTATCGCATGACTTAAGAGTAATGAAAGAAGTGAAGTTTCCTAATCATCTTATAGCCTCTCATTCATAAATGTGGCGCACTTCAAACTCATGAACAATACTCTACTAGACGTGGGTTTTGAGATACCTTAGGACCTTTCTAATCCTTGTGCTCTAATTACCAAATTTGTCACGACCTAAGGGTACCCCCTAGATGTAACATGGCATATAGAATCCCAGAGGACTCCATACAAACCACTTAGTTCTCATAAGATAAGAAATATAATAATAAGAGTAAAACAATTGCCCAAGTCCAAAACACTTTATAAGGAAAAACAGAAGTCTAAACTCATGTCTCGTCATAGCCATCTAATACTATAGAATGAAATTAGGCCTAGCCCATACATCATGTCCAAAAGAGAAAATACATGAAAGAAAGTGAATCAATAAAACTCTATCCTCGAAGCATGAGGACTCAACCAAAGATCAGGAAATCTCAAGAATCAGCACTAGCCACGAAACTCAGAATCCTAACTGTCCGACCCTACACTTGGAAAAGATGTAGGCAAGAGTATGTTTTAGTACAAAACAATGTACCAAGTATGATAGCTATGCATAAAAGATTTAAAACATGCTAAAAAGGGATATTTCATTTCATGACATGCAATTGACCAAGTTAAAACATGATATAAGAAGGTTGGAAAACACACTTCATAAAATAAGGCCAATGCATGCTAACATCATCTTTAATACCTTTGAACACATATGAGATACTCCTTGAGTAACCTTAGTTCACTTTTAATCTTGTTGTGGATAATTAGCCTTAACCGACATAGAGACCATGTGAGCTATAACATGATACCCCGGTGTCTCCCATATCGAAAATGGGTGTTCTACTTGCCTAAGGTAGAACCATGAACTTCTAGATTAAGTGGATCCACTAGCTAATCAATCTATGAGGGCACATAGTTTAAGGGATAAGGAAATTGCTACTAGAAACCTGGCCTCTACTAACAAGAAAGCTTCCATTTCAAGAGATTGTTTCTAGAAACCCAACATCTACTATGGGACAACTTCCATCTCATGTAATTATCCTCTCTTTTCTAAGCATAAATCCAACGGAATAGTATTTTCTTACTTATTCTCATTATCCATGTAAAGGCATGCCATCTTTCCAATCCACACTAAATTCATTAGGATAGCTCTTTCTCTTTGATTCAATTAGGTGAGAAAGCCTTTCAACCTAAGAATCCTTTCTATGTGAGAAAAACCTATCACATTATGTTAGATTCTATTTATAAGAATATCATTTCAACAACAGAGCAACAACTCATCATTGGTGCTTTCCTCTCAAAGCACCCTTAAAACATTTGCATAGATTTCATAAGAAAATGCATAAGTTCATATTACCTCTTCAGGTTCAAAACCTAGTTTCAATCTTCAATACTTCGAAAATATTGCTTAGATATGGATTTCATCATAATTTCATGTAAAGCTTGCAATACATGCTTAAATTCACAAAACTCTTCCTTCTAGATCAGAATCCCACATCATATGATTCATAAGTTGAAAACATGGAGATTACATGGGTTCATAGGGGAAAACATCATAAACCCATGATAATTCATCAATTCATGCATATTAAAACATAATTCAATCATTTAGATCAATAATCAAGAGAACCCATGGTAATTGAAGAAAACCCTAGCTAATTGGGAAATTCTACCTTTTGAAATAGAGGAATTTGGGAACTCCATGGATGAAAACTATCATACCTTGAATCCAAAAGCTAGACTTCAGTGCAAGAATTGGAACCTTAGCTTGAAACCCTAGGTGAATCCTTCTTCTACTTCATCAAGTTCTAGAGAGAGAATATTTGGAGAGTGGGTTTTGATCTTCTTTTGTGATTTTGGAAGATTGAAGTGAATGGGGTGAATTTGGTGGTAAAAATACTTATATAGGGGGTCCTAAACATAGGGAAAATGACTTAGTATAGGAAATAATTAATTAGAAAAAGAATCGACTAACCCTGAAACTTAACTACTAGCCCTGACCCACGACTCACCACCGACGGACCGTGGATGAACTAATGGTTTGTCCTGCATACTCGTTAGTACGTTCAAAGAATTTTGGGCAGACCTACGGTTCTTGGACCATAAGGGGTTGACCCACCAACGTTCCATAGGTCCATTCGTGGCCCATGGCCTAAGTAGCTTGTTGGTGACCTTTCCACGGGCCCACCTACAGTCTATGGTTCAATCCACGGGTTGTGGGTGACCTGCGTGTATGGCAACTGCAAGTTTTGAAATTTTGGGTAGGTTCCCTCTTTTGAATCTGGGTGTTATAGGTAAGGACCATACATATTAGTTTAGGTGGATCCATTAGCTATATCTTTCTAAGACCGGTCATGTGGGGAAACATACTTAGGGACTAGGGAATTACTTTTAAAGACCAAACATCTACTAACCCTACTCTATCCAAATTACTCTTGGTGCTAATTATAAGTAACATCCCAATGGAAATAAGCATAATCATAATCATATCAAAATACTTGGAAAATTAGAAATCTAGTCATACCAATCCAATTAGAACTTCATATCGTAGAATAGCTCCTTTCAAAATCATTATTTCAGAACATATTCATAAGACACTTATCTAAGTGTCAAAATCATGATCATCTTTCATAGTGAAAAAACCTTCACAAATCATTTTGCTACTTTATCTAAAACATCCTTTAATCATAAATTCCTCAATTTCATGATGCAAACATAGTTACATAATCATAGTTCATAATCATTAAATAGACATATAACATGGGTTTATATGAAATTCATTCAAAAATATGTAATTGTATCAAAATATGCATAAATATATCAATTATATACAATTGAATCATAGAAAAATGAACTCATGAAGAATCACTTAAGCTTTAGAAAATTGGGCTAAGATCATAATAGAAATTGAGTTTCTTTTGAGACCTAATGGATGAAAGGAATCCAATGGTAAATTTCTCACATGCCTTGGGTAAACAAAGCCCTAAAATACTAGAGGAATATACCTTGGAGCTTGAAAATACTAGCTTTCCCTTAAGAGCCTTGAGAGAGAAGCGGAGAAGGCGAACTTGAGAAGATTTGAGGGTTTGACTGATTAGGAAAGGAATGTATAGATTTTATGAGTAAAAATATTTAAATGACTTATTTATGGGGTAAAAAAGATATAGTTAAAAGGTTAAAAGGATTGGAAATGATTCAAAGACCCTGAACTATAGCTACTGACTAGTCTCTATGGTTGGACTACAGTTTGTAAGACTTTCTATAGACCGTCCTTGTCTACCGCAGAATTGGTACTAGAGCTCAACAATTTTTCAAGTTTCCATGAGACCCTTCCTACGGTCCGTGGAACTTTCTACAACCTTATTGTAGAACCCTAAAATCAATTTAAGATTTCACTATGTCCAAACAATTTCTACACGCCTATCCTACAACTTGTGTAAACTTCTATCCATCATCCTGTTAGTTTGTAGACACTCATCAGAGACTTGACATTTTTCAAACTCAAACCCATCTGCTATGACTACCCTCATATGGCTCATAGAACTTTCTATGGTCCATTCTTGGGCTCGTAAAAACCTACAACAGTGCCAAATATGCAACTTCCCTTTTCCCAACTCAACTTCCAATTTTTGAGGTGTTACAATATCGTCCCTTTGGGAATATTCTTCCTTGAATAAAGCTCAAGCTATTATGAATAAGGTAGAGAGAGATCTAACAACCCAACATGAATTCAATTTACATCAAAATGGACATAATCAAGAAGTAATCAGCCCAAGTTAAATCATAACTCAAAAAATCAAGTTTCTCATGAACGTGCATGCATATGGAAACATAAGAATGACTAAAATACATGAATCCAAAAGAATGAACCATGAGGAACTAATACCTCAAGCTAGAATAGAAGTTGAGGGAAAGAGATGAGGATACTTGGACATCATATTGGCTTCTGCCTCCCAAGTAGAACCCTCAACTAGTTGATTCCTCCGAAGAACTTACATGGAAGCAACTTATTTATTTCTCAACTTTTGTACTTGATGATCCAAAATTTCAACCGTAACCTCTTCATAAGAAAGGATTTCCTTAACTCCCAAGATCTCGAATGTCACAATAGACGTCGGATCACCAAAAAACTTTTTCAACAAGGAAATATGGAATACTAGATGAACTGATGCCATATTGGAAAGCAAATCTAATTCATAGACCACCTTACCAAAATATCTCAAAATATGATATGGGCCTACATAACAGGGACTAAGCTTTCCTTTCTTCCAAAATCACATGAAACCCTTCGTGGGGGAGATTTTCAAGTAAATCCAATCATCAATATCCCAAGCTCTCTCCTTCTAACATCAGCATAAAACTTTTATTGACTTTGAGCCATTTTGAACCTTTCTCTAATAAGTTGTACCTTCTCTATAGCCTCGTGAACCAACTCGAGCCCTATAAAACTAACCTCACCAAATTCAAACCAAATAATAGGAGGCCTACATCTTCTACCATAGAGAGCCTCAAATGGAGTCATTTGGATACTTGAGTGGTAACTATTATTATAAGTAAACTCAATCAAAGGCAAATAATCATCACAATCAACCTCAATCACACAAGCTCTCAACACATCTCCAAAGTTGAATAACAGGCTTAGCCTGAAGTCTTCACGGGAAGTAAGTAAGACGACTTAGTAATTCTGTTCACAATAATCCAAATTGAATCAAACTGAAGCCGAGTACAAGTTAAACATGTAATGAAGTCCATATTCAAATCTTCCCACTTCCAAGTAGGAATGGAAATGTCTTGAGCTAAATCTCCAATTTTTGTGCTCTACCTTCACTTGTTGACAATTATAAGACTTAGCCACAAGTCCCACAATCTCTTTCTTCATCCCATTCCACCAATATACTTTGGGCAAATCACAATACATAGTAGTGGCTCCCGAATGAAAAGAATATCGAGAATTATGAGCTTCCACCCAAATATGATGCCTCAACTCATCAACATGAGGAACACACAAATGACCTTGGTAACAAATAACACCATATCCTCTTGGGAGAAAGACTCAATGTATTTTTTAGAAAACAAATTCTTCAACTTTACCATTTTTGGATCAAGATATTGCTTACATTTCACATCTGTAACAAGAAATAATTATGACCATTTTGAATAATGGCACCCCTATCCTCGAATCAACCAAGCAAACACCTAATCGAGCTAGTGTATGTACATCACGAACTAACTCTTTCTTACTATCATCAACATGAGCAACACTGCCCATCGATAGTTAACTAAGAGCATCAACAACCACATTTGCCTTACTTGTATGATAAAGGAAATGCATATCATAATCTTTCAACAAATCAAACCATCTCTTTTGGTGAAGATTCAAATACATTAATTTGAACACATGTTGCAAACTCTTATTATAGGTGATATTGCCTCTAAATCTTTAAACCAAACACTACTGCCGCTAACTTGAAATCATAAGTGGGAAAATTTTTTTCATGCATTTTTAATTGTCTCGAAGAATAAGGAATAACCTTCATATGTTGCATCAATACACAACCATAACAAACATTGGTACCGACTAAGCTTTTTTTGAATGAATCTTGCAACACTTTTGGCAAGTGAGAGTAGAAAATCCAGTAGAACCACCCCTTTGAGGCTTAGGGTTGGAGACCCTATCCTTGTTGAACTTTTGAGCCATAACATTTGAATAATTTTAACTGAAGAAGTTTTTCCGAAATTGATAATCTCAATTTTGCACTAGACCTATAGTGAAAGAAGTCACCATTCTTTCCCTATTTGGCTCTCTAGCCTTCTCTATTAGATTTTCCTCATCTATCTGTTGGGCATGAATCATTAACCTTGAGATATTGATCACATTGATCAGCATGGAAGTTCATTAACCTTGTGATATCGATCTCATTGATTAGCATGGAGGTTCGGCATTCTTTGACCACCATCTCCTACAACTCGATATAAATTTATTCATCATTGCTCTAGAGTCAGCAACCATAGTAGGAGCATATCTACACAATTGAATGGACTTCAAAGAGTACTCTTTCACACTCATATTGCCTTGATTAGGTTTATAAACTCTTGCACTTTACCCTCCCTCATCTAAAAGGAAAAGAAATGATCAAGAAACATCCTTTTAAACTTGTCCCAATCTAAGGCATCAAATGCTATGTCTTTTTTCCATCGGTCAAACTAAACTTGAGCAATACCCTTGAGTTGGTAAGCATCAAAGTGTACCTTTTCCACCAGATTCAAACCCATGATGTCCACAATCTTGTGGATTCTATTGATAAACTCTTGTTGATCCTCATCCACTTTGGACTTATGAAATTTCGAAGGATTCATCCTTGTGAAATATCTTACCCTACTCACCGCCATACCAATAATTGAATTCATAGAAGTTGCAACCTCCCTATTGGATTGAACGGTCATTAGCTTAAGCCAACACCTGAAAGAAAGCTTTAAACTCGGCATGTGACACTTTCTTGCCAAAGTATCAATCGGATATTGAGGAACTTCATATTCCACATTGTTGCTAACATTCCTTCTCAAGATAACTCTTCGAGAAGGCATATTCTTAAAGCACAAAACAAGAGTTATATGGAAAACCTTTATAGAGTTCAACTCTATAGAATAACTTTAGAGTAGTGAAAGAAGTGAAGCCTCCTAAGCTCCTTATTGCCTCATATTCATAAATGTGGTGCACTTCACACTCATGAACAAGACTCTATTCGATGTGACATTTCAGATTCCTATATCTTTTAAAATCAAATGCCTTGAATACCAAGTTTGTTAACCCATGTAATGACCGGTAAAATGAGTAAGTAAAAGTAGAGCCTAACTTGTGAGTGTGTGAGTTTGTCATGAGGCTTGAGGTGGTTTGATGTTGCCCTGAGCCATGGTTGAGGGGTTAAACATCAAGGTACGACTCCCCAAGGACTACCCTAAGAGTCCTTGAGGAGGTTCCTAAGCCTAACTCCCAAGACCCCTTGAAACCAAAAGATTGCCCACGAATTGGTGAACCACAGAAGGGGACCACTCCCTGTGAATAGCTTATGTGGATCATGGCCCCCCAAATGGAAGCCTCAGCCACAAACCACGGCTGACCAAGATGGGACATGACCCAGACCACGGTCCGTGGATTGGAGTCGTAGTTCCCACCGGGTTTGCTGATTTGGTTCGGCTAAGTTGAGGGGTAGTTTGGTAAATTGTTTAAATGTTTAGTTAAGTGTTTGGACGTTTATTTTGTGTTTATTAAAGTATTTAAGGGTATTAAAAGTGTTAAACTCTACTTTTCATCTCATTACTTCAAAATCCCAAATCAATACCTCCCGTCCCCTCCAAAAGTTTGTCTTTCGAAACCTCCATTAGAGGTGAAAACTTCAATATCTCAAGGTCAAATCTTCAAGGTTTTCAAAGTATTTTCGTGGGGATTCAATACCAAGGTATGGTAGTCTTGATCACTGTCTAATTTTTCATTCAAGGAGCCAATTCAAAGGTGATTTCAAAGTATGAAAAACATAGGGTTTACTCAGTCTCATCGGTTCTTTCAACAAACGTTTTCAAATGGTTTCTAATGACAAATTATGATTTTATTAGTGTTTAATTGATGATTTATGATGAAAATAAGCTATGAACCCATGATTTCTCTCAATTCCTAAATTATGCCTTATGAAGTGGGTTTGATGATTATGAAACTTATGAATGGAATTTGTCTAAATTAATTTGGTTTATTGAATTGTATCATTGTGTATGCCTTAGTTATGGTAAATTGTTGGTTTGTTGATCATTTGATATTCATGGACTTGAAGGCAAGTTATGAACTAATTACATGTTGAAGTAGAATTGTGTTACAGATGTTGATCCACTTGAAAGGTGGAGATATTTAATTACTATGTATGATTATGATGTGAAGGATATGCATGTGATTTCAATTATAGAATAATGATCATTTTTAGAAGGTACTTGTGTTATTGTTGATAGTATATTCTCAATTGACACTCATGAATGATGAATGATAGAATGTCAAGGGTTTCTATAATGTGATGTTATATATTAAATTGGTAAGCCTAAGGCATCCTTTTCTTGTGTTGATGAATATGATCATGAATGAAGTATCTTGAACTGGTAGGCTTATGCATCCTTTTCTTGAATGAATGAAAGTATTGTTAATTGATGAGTCTTGAGTTGGTAGGCTTAGGCATCCTCTTTTTTGTAATGAATGTATCTTGACTTAATGAACATGAATCGGTAGACCTAATGATGGTATCTCTTTTATGAGGAATCTATGAATGAATGTAATGATACCCTTTGAATCGGTAGACCTAATGTTGGTAGTCCTTTTCTAAATAAATGATGAAGTATTCTTGGCTATAAAAAGAATCAGTAGACCTAATGTTGGTGGCCCTTCATAATGAATCTAGAAAATAATGTGATGAAAAACCTTGAATCGGTAGACCTAATGTTAGTGGACCTTTCTTGTGTGAAATGATGAACCTTGTATCAGCATGCCTAAGGCAACCTTTCATGAAGAATTAGTAGGCTTATGGCACCCCTTCAAGATGATTCAATGAGCTATCCTATAATGTACCTTGAATCGGTAGGCTTATGGCAAACTTTCATGTGTAAATCAATGTACCTAGGGTCGGTAGGTCATTGGTACCCTCTCATGTGTAACAATGTTAAAGAAATTTAATACTCTATGGGAATATAGGCTAAGCACCGAGTGGATATGGTATGATGGGAACTTTCGCAATGTTAGGCAAGGGTTTCAATGAATATCTTTCTTATCCCATAACTATGTGCCTACATAGGAGATTTAGCGGTTCTACCCTAGTCAAGTAGACAAACCATTATGATGTGGGATAGTACATCGGATTCCATGATTTATCTCTCATGGTCTATATCAGTTAATGTTTATTCCCATCATGTGAGATGTGCATTATGATTTCATGATGAGTTCTATGAAGTGTGGATGGTAGTATGGGATACCATCCATGCATTGCACTAGTAGGCTTTGATAGGGTCATAGTGAGTTCTCTAAGTCTTCATGACTAATGAATGAACATCCTCTAAATGAAGATAACGAATAATGTTGATTTAAATGTCTAATGTAATGAAGCATGCTTTACTTGGATCGTATTATTAGTTACTTCCTTGTTAAGTCTTATGAAATGTTTATGTCTCTTATGCATAAGTATTGTGTGAAGATGGAAAGGCTTAATGGTAAGTTCACTTTTGTTGACTTTAAGGTGGTACTTTGGTGTGGATGGTTGTATGGGACGCTATCCATATATTGCATAAAGTATAGCTTGAAGGTTACTTGAGGTGAAGGCTTATTTTGAAGGAAAAGTTTTACATGATGATTTTTTTCTAATGTGGTTTAAATGACTTGTATGTTGATTGTGGTTGAATATTATGTCTCTTATGTTTATGTTCATGAAGTTTTAACGAAATGGCATAAAAGCATTACTTTCAAATAAATGTCTATTTTATGCATGGTTTTTGCATAGCTTCCATACATAGTACATCTAATGTCCTAACCCATATTTCTTCTTGTTACCAAAGTGTAGGGTTATGTGATTGGATGTGTTGAACTTTGAAGATAGGTTTCTAAGGAGCATGGAATTGATGATTTGGCGAGTCCTCATAGTTTCGAGGACGAACCCAACCCTTTTCCTTATGTATTTTATTTATGTTTAAAGTTTTAGTATGGGTTAAGTCCCAATGTGGTATTCCAAGAGTATTTAGATGGTTGAGACAAAGTTATAAAGTCTTTCACTTGCTTTTGTGAAAGATGTTTTTGATTGTAAAGAATGTTTTATATTCCCCTTTATTTTCCATTGCTCTTATGTTCAAGAATACTATGAGGCTTGTATGAGACCACTTCAGGGTTGAGTACATTGTGTTGCATTCGGGGTGTACCCCTAGGTTGTGACAAACATGGTATCAGAGCACAAGATTTTGGAATAGTCTTAGGATATCTCAAACCACATCTAGTAGAGTCTTGTTCATAATGTGAAGTGTGCCACACTATGAATAGGAAGCTATTGGGTGTTAAAAAAGTCTCACTTCTTTATTCTTCAAGCCGTGCTATAGTGTTTAACTCTGTAATGCCTCTCTCTTGTTCCTTATCCGATGGTCTTTAGGGTTTGACCACTTGAAAGGAGTATGTTAGAAGGTGTGAGGGAAGAAGGTTGGTTGTGATGCCAATTATGGCTATGTGACTTGTTAAATGTGTGATGATAGATTGTGATATTGACTTTAGTATGAATGGGTTGCTTTATGGGTATGTATGTTGTTGGTAGAATCCGACTTAGTCAAGATGATTTTTGAGGTATGTTGAAAAAGTTGATGAATGTGGTATTTTAGAATCATCTTGTGCGATGAGGGTGAAGGTTTAGTAATGAGTTGCTCTATCCGTAGAATTGAAAGAAATGATGTTGTACAGAGTTTTTATAGGCTTGTTCCCAAGTAGGGGATAATGTGTTTAGGTGGTATGGTCTTTCAGTGTCCTTGATGTTCATGAGTTAGGTTTGCTTGATGTTCTCACCTTAAGAGGTGTAGTGAGTTTAAGGAATTTATACCCGGTGTGGTAGACTCATATGAGACCTTGAGTGGTGTTGGTAAGGTTGTTTGTGAGCAAGAGTTGCTTGATGAGGACCTTCCTAGTTTAGAAGCACCAGTATGATGATGGTTTCTTGTAAGTTGTGGATGTCTTGATTAAGATTTCTTTGTTGGGTTCATGATCAGCCTTAGTTGGGTTTTCTCCTAAGTGGGGGATAGTATGTTGAGTAGTAAGGTTGTTGAGAGTTCCGATATCTCTTACCTCTTTCTTTATATGCCTATTTAAGCTTGAGACCAAGAATTCCTTGTAGCTTGTTTCATGTCTTTGGAGTCATGTGTGATATTGTGTTTTCATGGTCTCCTTATGTCATGCATGTTCTACATGAATTCTTGTTTGAATGTGAAAATGATTTTTTTTTCATAAATTATGTTCCTCATGTTAATGTGCATTTAGTATGAGTTACTTACATGCTTCATAAGGTTAAATGTTGAACATGCCTAAATGTTCCTTTGAGTGAAATTGCATAATGTGCTAAATGATGTTATGATGAACATGATTTTAGTTGGAGAAGAAAGCTCCTCTAATGAAATAGGAAATGTTGAAGTTATGATGCATAATGAGCTTATAGATGTAGTTCCTACTTTCTTGAATTGCATGGATTATGTTTGAGATGGAGTTGATGTTTCCTTCTAGTTTTGTGCGCTATTTATGATGATTGCATGCATGATGAACTGCTAGCCTTGAGTCGTTAACCCCTTAATGAGTTTAAAGTGTCATTCGAGGATGAATGTTTCTAAGTGGGGGATATTGTAACGACCCGTAAAACGAATAAGTAAAACTAGAGCCTAACCTATGAGTGTGCGAGTTGTCTGAGGCTTGAGGTGGTTTGATGTTATCCCGAGCCATGGTTGAGGGGTTTAGGGGTTAAACGTCAAGGTACGACTCCCCAAGGACCACCCTAATAGTCCTTGAGGAGGACCCTAAGCCTAACCCCCAAGACCACATGAAACCAAAAGATTGCCCAAGAATTGGTGAACCACGAAAGGGGACCACGCCCCGTGGATGTCTTTTGTGGATCATATCCCCCAAATCCAAGCCTCAGCCACAAACTATGGGTGACCAGGATGGGACGTGACCCATACCATGGTCCATGGTTTAGAGTCGTGGTTCCCACCTGGTTTGCTTGTTTGGTTCGGCCAAGTTGAGGGGTGGTTTGGTAAATTATTTAATTATTAAGTGAATGTTTGGACGGTTATTTTGGGTTTATTAAAGCATTTTAAGAGTATTAAAAGTGTTAAATCTCTATTTTTCATCTCATTACTTCAAAATCCCAAATCAATACTTCCTCTCCCCTTTTGAAGTCTCTCTCTAGAAACCTCCATTAGAGGTGCAGATTTCAACCTCTCAAGGTTAAATCTCCAAGGTTATCAAAGGATCAAGGTGAATCAATAGCAGGATATGGTAGTCTTGATCCTTCTCAAAATTTTCATTGAAGGAGCCAATTCAAAGGTGATTTCAAAAGATGAAAAATCTAAGGTTTTACTCAATCTCATGGGTTCTTTCATCAAACATTTTCAAATGGCTTCTAATGACAAATTATGATTTTATTAGTGCTTAATTGATGATTTATGATGAAAATACTCTATGAACCCACGATTTCTCTGAATTACTAAAATGTGCGTTATGAACTAGGTTTGATGATTATGAAAGCTTAATAAAGAATTTGTCTAAATTGCTTTGGGTTATTCAATTGTATCATTATCTATGCCTTAATTATGGTGAATTGTTGGTGTGTTGATGATTTCAGATTCATAGCCTTGAAGGCAAGTTATGACCTAATTACATGTTGAAATAGAATTGTGTTAGAGATGTTGATGTACTTGAAAGGTGGAGGTGTTTAATTACTATATATGATTATAATGTGAAGGTTACGCATGTGATTTCAATGATAGAATGATGATCATGTATAGAAGGTAATTGTGTTGTTGTTGATAGTATATTCTCAATTGACACTCATGAATGATGAATGACAGAATGTGAAGGGTTTCTATAATGTGATGTTATATCTTGAATTGGTAGGCTTAAGGAATCATTTTCTTGCATAGATGAATGTGATCATGAATGAAGTATCTTGATTTGGCACGCTTATGTATCCTCATCTTGAATGAATGAAAGTATTGTTGATTGTCGAGTCTTGAGTTGGTAGGCTTAGGCATCCTCTTTTGTGTAATGAATGTATCTTGACTTAATGAACATGAATCGGTAAACCTAATGATGGTAGCTCTTTCATGAGGAATCTATGAATGAATGTAATGATACCCTTTAAATCGGCAGACCTAATGTTGGTAGTCCTTTTCTAAATGAATGATGAAGTATTCTTGGCTATAAAATGAATCGGTAGACCTAATGTTGCTGGCCCTTCATAATGAATCTAGAAACTAATGTGATGATAAACCTTGAATCGGTAGACCTAATGTTGGTGGCCCTTTCTTGTGTGAAATGATGAACCTTGAATCAGCAGGCCTAAGGCACCCTTTCATGAAGAATCAGTAGGCTTATGGCACCCCTTCAAGATGATTCAATGAGCTATCCTATAATGTACCTTGAATCGGTAGGCTTATGGCACCCTTTCATGTGTAAATCAATGTACCTTGGGTCAGTAGGTCATTGACACCCTTTCATGTGTAATAATGTTAATGAAATGTAATACTTTATGGGAATGGAGGCTAAGCACCGAGTGGATATGGTAAGATGGAAACTCTCCCAATGTTAGGCAAGGGTTTCAATAAACGTCTTTCTTATCCCATAACTATGTGCCTACTTAGGAGATTTATCGGTTCTACCCTAGGCAAGTAGACCAACCCTTACGATGTGGGATAGTACATCGGATTCCATGATTTAGCTCTCATGGTCTATGTTAGTTAATACTTATTCCCATCTTGTGAAATGTGAATTATGGTTTCTTGATGAGTTATATGAAGTGTGGGTGGTAGTATGAGATGTCATCCATGCATTGCACGAGTAGGCTTTGATAGGATCATAGTGAGTTCTCTAAGTCTTCATGACTAATGAATTAAAGTCCTCTAAATAAATCTAATAAAGAATGTTGATTTAAATGTCTAATGTAATGATGCATGCTTTACTTGGATCGTATTATGCGTTACTTCCTTGTCATGTCTTATGAAATGTTTATGTTTCTTATGCATGAGTATTGAGTAAAGTTGGAATGGTTGAACAGTGAGTTTAATTTTGGTGACCTTAAGATGGTACTTTAGTGTGGATGGTGGTATGAGATGTTATCTATACATTGCACAAAGTATATCTTGAGGGTTACTTCAGGTGAAGGCTTAACGTAAAGGTAAAGGTTTACATGATGATTTTGTTCTAATGTGGTTTAAATGACTTGGATGTTGATTGTGGTTGAATATTATGCCTCTTATGTTTATGTTCATGAAGTTTTTACCAAAATGGCATAAAAGCATGACTTTCAAATAAATGTTCATTTTAAGCATGATTTTTGCATGGCTTCCATACTTAATACATCTAATGTGCTAACCCATATTTGTTCTTTTTACTAAAGTGTAGGGTTATGTGATTGGATGTGTTGAACTTGGAAGATGGGTTTCTAAGGAGCATGGAGTTGATGATTTGGTGAGTCCTTATAGTTTCAAGGACGAACCCTACCCTTTTCCTTATGTCTTTTGTTTATGCTTAAAGCTTTTGTATGAGCTAAGTCCCAATGTTGTATTCCAAGAGTATTTAGATGGTTTGAGAAGAATTAGAATGTCTTTCGCTTGCTTTTATGAAAGATGTTTTCGATTGTAAAGAAAGTTTTAAATTACCCTTTATTTTCCATTGTTCTTATGTTCAAGAATGCTATGAGGCTTGTATGAGACCCCTTTGGGGTCGAGTACACCGTGTTGCATCCGGGGTGTACCCCCGACTATGAAGCCTCTACTATTATAGAAGGATATCGGGACAAGACCCACAATATCTCAAAATTGCTAACCGTAAGGTAAAAGTGAAGCCCTCCTAAATACAAGAAGGCTCACCACAACTGATTGGAATACCATATGACCTCAACAAAATGCTTGTTGATGATCTTTAATACTTGTATCTACAATATGAAACAATGCAGGCCAACTAGAGTCCGTACATAAAATGTACGAGCATGTAAGGGGAACTCTGCAATATAAGTATAAGATCGATCTAATAAAAGGGAAGACATGCTTACCTCATGTCAACTTGATATGACTCAAGAATACTCACCTCGACTCAAGGTTACTTAACTCAACTCAGGATTCTCCACTCAACTCAAGATACTCAACTCAAACTCAAGATACACAACTGAAACTCAAGATACTCAACTCAAAACGAAAGCAACAATAAAAGATGCTATATAAATAATAACTCAAATGTATATAAAAAAAAATACAATAATAACTCATTACTTTTATTTGGGAGATTTTCTAACCGACAACCATCACTATGAGCAACGTGATGATACAACGTCTTGCTGATATACCGTGAGTTTATAGTATTTTTAATACATTTCACTTAAGAGTTTTGTGTGTCTAGAGCCATTTAGTATTGGTATTAATGTGTTGTTATCATGATTACATGAAATAAGTTCAGACGTGGAAGTAGGAAGACACCAGTGAAGATTGTTGCATAAAAGGGCACCTATGGACCGTAGGTCCAGTCATGATACATAGGTAGAAGGCGTATATGGGCATGCATGGCTTGAAGGAAAAATCAGGGAATTCTTGACTAAGTGTGAAACCAAGACTACAATCTACGGACCGTAGGTCGACCTACGGGCCGTCCAGCAGCTCCGTCAAATGATTCAGAGAATAGGGTTCCAGTACCTAATTTCAAAAGTCTAAGTATGAAACTACGGAGGAGGATCCATGTATCGTGGATCGAGTCACAGCCCGTACTGATGATCCGTCAATGTCACAGAGAGGGGGAGATTTTGAGCAGTGGAAAATTGTCTAAGTCCCAAACCACAGAAGGGACCTACGATACAGTAGGTCAGTCCATGGTCCGTAGGTCAGTGTCGTACATCAAAATCGCGTCCAAAAACTTTATTTACTTATTTTGTTTCCTTTTTATTAGGGACATGTTTTTCTATATATAGGGCATATAAACCTCGTTTTTGGGGGTTAGACCTTATTACTTTTGATCTAGTTTTTGGCTTTGGAGATTAACTTTCAATTTTAGCAATTCTTGATTTCCTAAGATCGTTTTGAAGATTTTGACTTTGAAATTCAAGTTGAGATTCTGGGTTTCTTCTACTTATTACATAAGTTCATGATTTCTTCATCTAATAATATGAATTGTGTTCTTGCTACCATATGTTACTAAATCCACAACTAGGGCTGTGGAAACCATGAGCGATTAACAAAGTATAATAGTAACTAAGTAATTCTTGAATAGTGTTGTTTCATGCATTGATAATTCTTTCGTTTAAAATTTTTTTTAGCAGTAGCCAACGTTAGAACTCGCCTTGTTGCTACTTGCCAGACCAAGGAGGTAGTTAATAAGAAAAGAATTATCAACATAGATTTAGTGTGTTACTATCTAATAGTCTAATGTCAATTGGTGCGTGAGTAAAAACTAAGCCATACATTGATGTGATGTCTAATATGAGGTAAAGGTAAGGGTTAGTAACTTATACACACGTAGCCGGACCAAGGTGCAGGGTGAAATTCTTTACTTGCCGGACCAAGGAATTAGAGATACATAACTCATCACTTTGCATGTAATACACTGGGAAAGGATTACTATTACTAGGATTACCGTGTTATGAACTTTTGGGGAACACATAAACCCTAGTTTCTCTCTCACATTGATAACAACTAAAGTTTGAATCATGTTCGGTTGTTACATAACTACAATCAAGTATTTGTTTCACAAACCCCCCCACCCTTTCTCGCCCACGCTGCCAGAACTATCCTATACCTTGTCGGAGTATAGAATATCCTCAACTAGTTGGATCCACTAGGCTATGCTTAAAAGGAATAAGGAATCATCTAAAAAGTATGACCTTTTACCCATGTTGGCATACATAGTTTATGGGGGCCATGAGTTGTCTGTACTCCCTTCCATATTGGTGCTCAATACTACTCCCAATAATATATACTCATGCTCATATGTTAAAAAACATAATTCTTCCTCTGGTTTGAGATAATTGCTCAGACTACCCTCTTAAAATAGGTAACTGCTCTTGTAATAACTTTTAAACTCATAACTCATTTAGAAATCTCAGTTTCTCTTTTATCAATGTAAAAATTAATTTCTCTGGGAATACATAGTCCCCTTATACTCGCACTTGAAAATTATTTATCAAAAACATTTCAAAATCATATTATAATATGATCATTGATGAATCGGGAAATCATATTGCATAAACATTGATGGTATATCTAGATACCATACTACTTAAACATTGATGGCATACTCGATTGTCATACTAATCATATTTTAGAAACTGTTTCTCAAAACTCATCTTTACTTTCTCAAAAACTCAGTTTAAAAAATCAAATGTTGGCCTTAAAAATATTTCTCAAAATTTATAACTGAATTCATAAGGTTCATGCAGAATTATGTACATGAATGACTCAATTTGAGGATCTTAATAGTAATATGGAAACATAATACTCAGAACTCAAGCACTCAAGAACTCAAAATCAACTTATCTCAAGAATACTCAAATCTAGGAATAGAATCCTAGATTACTCTTTTAGTGCTTTGAAAGTAGATGTAGGGCATGAGGACGAACTAGTCTAACACTATGATAGCCTTAAATACCTGGAAGAACAAGGTCCTTGGAGAATCTTGAAGAAGAACTTGATTAGAAGCCTTGAAATCCTATCTTGAAGAAGAAATATCAAGAAAACCCTTTCTTGAGATTTCTTGAATTAGTTTCTTGAAACTACATGGCTAAGAATTAGGATTCTCATTAATGATTCATAATTATATGAAGAAAATTGAATTGGAAAGAATGAAATTCTTGGAGAACGGCTCACCTTGAAGAAGAATCTTGAAAAAGATTGAAAGAATCTTGAATGGAAGTCTTCTACTTTGATTTTTCCTTAGGATTTTGCCTTAGGGTTTGAGAGAAAAGAGAATAGGGGATTAAAAGACGAAAATATTATTGGTTATTGTCTTTAATTAGTCAAGAAATTCATTTACGATTTTCTTAGAGGGAAAAAGACAAAAACAACCTTTTTAATGATTTTCCATCAACTAATTCGTCACTTCACTGTATCATGTTACTAAAATGGTCATAACTCTTTACTCAAAACTCAAATTGATGCAAAATTGGTGGTGTTGGAAAGAAGATTCAAATACCTTTAATTTGATAGTTTATGGGCCACATAACTCTTTATATTCTAAGAGATATGGTTGTTTGAATTTACAAGTAGAATCTTACATCAACACTTAATCGGCAAGGAAACTTTCCACTCAAATTTGTGCTAGGATATTCTAGTGACCTTAATTGATATCCAAAATCATTCCCAAACTAAATAATTGACCTTTACACATATGGTCAATTTAAGAATCACCATGTACGATCTTATACACAAATGAAGAATGATTCGAGTCTTAACTTAAAAAATTTTGGGGTGTTACAACCTTGGAGCTTGAAACCCTAGCTTTCCCTTCATATCCTTGAGAGAGAACTGGAGAAGATGAATGTGAGAGGATTAGAAGGTTTGTGTGATTTGGCTGGGAATGGGTAGATTTTAAGAGTAAAAGTAGTCATATGACTTATTTATAGGGTCGAATGACGCAATATAGGAGTTACAAGGATAGGAATGACCCAAATAGCCTTGAACTAAAATTGCCAACCAGTCTCTCTGGTTGGACCTATGGCCCATAAAACTTTCTATAGACCATCCTAGTCATCCATAAAACCGGTATTGGACTCAAAAATTTTCCAAGTTTCCATGAGACCCTTCTTACTGGTGGTGGAACCTTCTAAGGTCTGTAGGACCTCATCGTAGAAATCCCA
Source organism: Solanum bulbocastanum (assembly GCA_037074985.1). NCBI lineage: Eukaryota > Viridiplantae > Streptophyta > Magnoliopsida > Solanales > Solanaceae > Solanum > Solanum bulbocastanum. The sequence goes on from CM073604.1 coordinate 7,936,157, forward strand.
AAATTAATCCAAGACTTCACCAAGTCCAAAAAACTTCTACGAGCTTGTTCTATGGCCAATATCGTTGGTCTGTACATGCTCATTAGCTATTTAACATTTTTGAAACTCCAACTATCTCCTACGGCTGCCTTTCTATAACTCGTAGAACTTCCTACGGTCCGTAGGTGGATCATAAGAGCCTACACTAGTGCAAAAATGGCAATTTCCATTACCCAACTCAACTTTCAATTTCTTAGATGTTATAGTTTTTATGGTAAACCTTTTGGGTAAGTCCTTATGAACCTAAAACTTCATTTTCCAATTATGATTTGTGATATTGAACATCAAATTAGTGTTTTCAAACTTCAAGGTTTGTTGGTTTTCAAAAACCTCTTGTTTTACTAAAATGGTAATTATGAGTTGGTTTCCACTTTATTTCTGAATTAGTTTTCACCATTGATTTCCAAATTCTTCGGGTAACACCTTTTTATATAAATTTCTAGATTTATTCTTCTTTTTTGGAATCATGTTTTTTTGGTCGATTTGGCCCCATTTTCAAAAATTCTTGATATAGATATAGTTGGTTTTGAATTTTTATTGTGATTTTATTTTTGAATAGATTGTGTTGATTTAGAGATCAAATAAAAAGGGAAAGCTCAAGTACCAAAGTGAGTGTGTGATTTTCTTAAGACAAATGGACTTTCTAACCCTTTGTTAAGCATATTGAACCTTGTATGCCATTGTGTGATGGAAAGTAATAGGATTTGATGAAGGGTTTCATGTATCTAGCATATTAATAAAAGATGATTAATTATTGTGATAAAAACTTGGGGTAAGAATAGAAATCGTGTTGGTTTGTGATATGATTTGTACCTTGGATATTTGGATGATTATATTAATTCACATGTATAAAATGTTGTGATTAATTGTGATTGTTTGTTGATATTGGAATATCATCCATTTCTTGAGCATTTGTACATGCCTATTTACATTGGTTTTGAGGCACTATTATGATGACTACTCTGTGATTTTGAGGAAAAATAAAGAAACAAAGAGGATGAACCGTTTCAAGGGTCGTGTCACACGCTGCAATATATATATATGATTCAAGAGATGTGTCACATATCGTGATGGATTATACTATCAAGGATTATATTGTATATCATTATAGATGTTAGAACATATATATCTCTCTTTGATCCTGGACTGAGAGACACATGATATGTATTGTTAGGATAAACATGCATCACTCTATATGATATTGCACTACATTTCATTGCACTTCATTTGTTTCTCATTGATTATAATTGTTGAGCTATTATTGTGGTTATGAACTTCTGAAATGCGTGAATGTTGGATTGTGTGTTTGAGTGCAAGTTGTGATGCTCTATTTGTGATCTATTGTATTTGGATGAGAATGGTTAGGTTGGGCTGATTATCTGTTGTTGTCACGCCTCGAGACTACTCCCTAGATGCGGACACGGGACCTAGGACCACAACTGATCTAAGAAAACCCTAGTGGCATGATTATGAGAATACTAAAGATAAGTTAAGAAATAAAATTGTTGCAGAAGATAATAATAAGTAAATCTGAAATGATGGGGAATCCCCGTATACTAAAACTGAATATCAAATCTGAGAGCTTAATACAAAAGAAATATCAAACTCGAAAGACTATGCAGAATACAACTATGTTTGAAATAAGCCTCTAAACTGACTAGAAGTGCTGGGACATGCCCGAGCTAAGTCTAGAAAAACTGAAACTAAAAGACTGAAATAATGAAAGATAACATGACTGTTGTCCTCGAAGAATGAGGACTCATCACTGATGTTGTTGAACTGGAGATCGGGAACCGACCTAAACATGATCTGGATGCTGAGAATTTAAACCTACATTACAAGAAGATGTAGTGCAGAGTATGCATCAGTACTTGATAGGAACTGAGCATGCAAGATAGATTAAAGCTGAAATAACATCATAACTGAATAGAGAAATAAAACAATTATAAAATCTGAACATGATATAGATACTGAGCTAACTAAATGCAATGACCAATTCATGACATGCTAAGACTGAATATTGATTGTACTGAAATTTGGTCAATGCAATGGAATCTGATTGAACTTTGGGAGCAACTAATAACTGATAGTAAAACCATAGGAGCTAAATGTGGAGTCCGATGTATACGTCTCATCGAGAGGACTCAATATACTCTGCCAATGTTATAGAGGCATACTGGCATGATCACTGAAATGATGCCCAAAAAGGGGACTTACAACCTACATGGCTAGTAATTCTGGAACTATTTGGGTACGCTGAACCATAGTCCAACTCGGTATTATGCTACTCCCAATGGATTAAGTAATTAGCACATTATGACTGAATTTTTGCAAGTTACTGGATAGCTCAAACTGAACATGCAAACTGAGTATGCAACAATTAAACTGATATTGATGCATTAATAACTGAATAATTGAAATTATCTTACCTAGCATGTGTAATTCAAGAACTAAAGAAATACATATCTAGGTTCTGGAATTCGTGCAATAAATTGAATATTAGCATACTAATCTGATTAGGATCATTCTAATAGCTAAGAATCAAATAATTATAATATTCAAGAAAACCTAGGTCTAGTCATAATAAGGGAATCAAGAAATTGACTAAAAACTAGGGACCTAATGGGTGAAAGGAACCCACTAGTGAAATTCCACATACCTGGTGACGAATTCCACGGAGAAATCTTTAGATTTCGGGGCTGGAAGTGATGGAACCTTGATGAGTTCTTGAACTAGAGTTCTTGACCTCTTTTCTCCTCTTACACTCTAAGTTTCAAAGTTTTGATTAAAGAATTGACTTAGGTAAGTTGTAGTTATGTTTCTAGGCTAAAACTAACCAAAAACACATAGTTAAGGGTTAAAACGACGTAGTTTAGGGGTTCCAACGCATAAGGAAAAGACCAAAAGACCCCTGACTTAAAATCTGTTGAAACAAACTACAGACTAATCGACAATCTTTCGATGGATCCACGATCCATCCTGTCAGTCCGTCAATGACTTCAGAGACCAGATACCTATAGACTGATCGATGATCCGTCGATGGATTCACGATTCATCATATCAATTCGTCGATCTACTTTAGAAACTAGGTTCTGAGGGCCTCGACCTACGGACTAATCGACGATTTATCGATGGATCCATGATCCATCATGTGTGTCTGTGGGTCGTTCTTTAGAATGGTTTTTGTCTGAATTTTCAGGGATGGTTGTCGATGAAAACCATGGACCACTAGCACGGGCCGTAGGTCACCCTATGGTCCGTGGGTGGCAACCATGTGTTGCACCTGCAACTTCTGGAAATCTGCATTAAGTTCTGTTTTCGGATACGTGGTGTTACAGTTGCAGGTTGTAGTTATGGAGATTTTGTTGGAGGGGGTTGGATTATGTATGTTCTATATTTCTTATTCCTGAGTTAGTGGTTTACTTGTAGAGTATTGTGTTGCTTGGTACTCACCCCTTGCATCTACACTTGTGTAGGTTACTATCCCGGATCATCGTGATTACTCTTCTTCCTTTCTACGTGTGAGGCTTGTCATCTCAGTGGAACTTACTTCTTTATTTATGTTCTCATTCCATTCTAGAAATAATATCATTTCAGATTTGTATTTTCTTTCAGCTCTTTAATAATACACTAGAGGTTTTTACCCGTGACAATTAGATTTTGTGGTATTGTTAAGTTTTCCGCATTTATGATATTTAGAGATTTCAATTTGTTTTAATTCTGCATTTATTATATATTTTGGGTAATAGGCTAACTTGTCTTCGTGGGATAAGACGAGTGTCATCTCGTCTAATTTTTTATCGTGACACTACATTATCACCTATATTTCACCTTGTTTTTGGGATGTTTTAAATTTATACATATTTTGAATATAGAAAAGTAGTTGGATAACAATGGACTTAAAACTTAAAATAACAGATGATTTTACATATATATATTAAACGAACTCGCTAAAATGATCATTGATGTAATCATAATATACAATTTATATTCTCCAAATAATTTTTGATATGGATAAGGATAGAGAGTAATAGTACGTTGGTATATTAAGTGTACAGGTCGTAGTACATTAGTATGTTTGAGTTATGTACATACTTAGTGCTTGAAAATAGAACACAATAGAAGTATTGCAGAATCATACTGCTTAGATGAGTTATAGACAACAATCATAAATATGTAACCATCATGACCCAACCCACCGGGCAGTGCAGACCCTTACTCTAGCATAAAGTTGAGTGTTGATAGGCTAAGACTCATTGAAAAGAATATTAAAGTATCATATGGATTAAAAATTGCCAAATTTAGGAAAACTAATATTGTAGGATTTCGTCATCCAATAGACAAGTTTGGAAAGATTTTGGTTTTGATTGGAAATCCTATGTTGAAAACACAAGGATTTTTTTTGTTATTTTGTTTTGTTTCATTGTCTTGTATTTTTAATTTAAAGCACTATGGTTGTATAATAAAATGTCATGTTATTGTCCTCGTGTCACTCTTGTATACTTTTAGCAAGAGCTTGTGAAATTTCTTTGGGTTTTTTCTTTTTGTGCGGATGATGTAGAGCTTTTTTTTATTCACATCACGTTAAGATGACTTAAGGCTCTTCTTTCGGTCTAAATTTTGATTGATTAATTTCATAATCTGTGCAAGCTATATATAGTCTAACGGCCTTCTTACTATGTTGTATTTTGTGATCTTTGGCTTTAGTTTGCATTTTTTCGAATAGCCAAGATTCATTGTTGATTATTAATTTAATGTCAGCTCCATATTTAGTGTGACTGCAAATAAATATTTATCGATTCAACTCCATATTTTGGGGCTTCAAATAAATACTTATAATAATTGTTACATTAAAGAAGATTTATTGGATAATAAGGAGGAGACAATCAATAAACAATACTATTAATGAAGCTTGTTTTCTTATTTTTAAAAATTATTTTCTTCGAATATATTTTTGTTGATGCCAAAAACATCATTTTCATCATACCTCAATTCCTTCAGAAAGTTGTCACTTGTCTATATAATACAGCTTCCTGTAAGCTTAATATTCCCCTAGAAAAAATTGGTGTTCTTACTACATTCAAAAAACATTCTTAGATAAAATTGCTAATCTTAAATGTGAATATAAAAAAAATACAAATAAAAGAAACAAAGATAAAAACACTATAACTCCTTAAGATTATGGTGTAAAAGCATTCAAATTAAATATTCATTCTTATAATTTCTTCTGCTAAGTCAATATCAAAATGGTGGAGGGTGTCGTTGATATTCAACGACATTATTGTCTCATCTACTATACATAATTATATAGTTCACCTTGTTATAGTGATGTTTTAAATTCATTACATATTTTTTACATGTAATAAAATCTTTGGATAAAGTGGAGTCAAAACTGAAAATAATGGATGAATTGTCATACTTAAATTAGAAGAATTTACCAAAATGATCATTAATGTAATCATAATGTCCAATTTATATTGTCTAAATAATTTATATCGATGAAGAAAAAAATAAGTAAAGATAAATGTACTATCATATTGTCATGATCCAAGACTACTCCCTACATGTGAATGGTACCTAGAGTCCCAAGAGATCATAATCTAACCTTATGGAATAGCATGAAACTAAGATGACATTTATAACTGAAGAAATGTGAATAGCGGAATAAAGTCTCGAATGACAATCTCAACATAATATGGAAATCTAAAAACAAAAATTCATAAGTGGAAGCACTAATGTCTGAAATGGGCTCTGACATAAGTGAGTCACTAGGACAAACCCTAGCTCACACGAACATCTAAAACTTAAATAAAATCTGAAATAAATCATAAAAAACTCAATGGGTATGTCTCTGAACCATGAGGACTCACCAATACTGAGCAAAGCTGATTAAAGTTTGTACCAACCACGATCCTGATAGGATGCGTCAACACCTTTATTATGACAAAATATAGGTAGAAAGTATGTCGCCAATACTTGGAATGTGCTAAATATGGATAAATACTTATACATGACATAATAATATGATAAGTCTGAAAACATGATAATGTAATAACCAAGTAAACAGAACATGAAAGCGTATAATTTGGTTCTGAAACATAGTACAACGTCATGCATTAGTCATAGAATCATAATCATAATATATGTGGAAGTATCATTAATCAACATAAATTGTGTGAGCTATAACATGGAGTTCAGTGTACTACTCTCACACTGAAAAGAGAGTGTCCTACTTTCTATGATAAGGACCATAATCATGAGCTAAGATAAATCAACAAGCTAAAGTCTACAAAGACAAAGACCTACAGGAGCACATAGTTTTAATACCTAGGTAATCATTAGTAGTTCAACCCGGTGCTAATTATTCTCCCAATAGAAAACATGCACATTCATATTAATAGAAACCATAAGAATCAGATAATACTAAATCATATATTGAGACACGTATATGAAGCATCTAAATCATGATATCCATACATAATGAGAGATACTTCAATCATAATCATCATATATTTATATAAAATTATTGATACTTTATTCTAAAGCATCATTGATTCATGAAATCCTTCATAACACTATGCATACATATTGAAATAGCTTAAGTCATGATCATAAAATACTTGAATAGAATGATTTCATGAAAAAATCATTAAAAATATTGAATTATGACCAAATCATGTATAATAAGATCAATCATGAAGAATAAACTTAATTTTAATAGAACCCAGAAGAAAACCATGACACCCTAGCTTTTGGGTAAGAATCATAAATTGAAATTTGAGGTTACTTTGAGACTCAAGGGGTTAAGAAGGAGCCATTATAAAGTTCTCACATAACTTGATAGAAACCCTAGGTAAAATTGGAGAAGAAGACTTGAAATCCTTGGAGTCTTGATCTTGTTTTGGGTGATAAGACTTCAAAGAGCGTTTTGGAATATGGGAGAATGAGAGTAAGTGGGGAGGTTAGGGGTATTAGGAACCAATTGAAGACTTAAAAATAAGCACATAATGACATAGTATAGGAATTAAAAAGTAGGAAAAAACTCAACAACCCTTGAGAAATAATTGTTGAACAACCTCTATGAAGCCATCTACGAACCATAGTCCTTTCCACATACCGTACTGTACAATCATGGAACTCATTTACAGAAATCCAAGTTTCTGATGAACCTACTACGAACCCTTTTCTATGGCTCATATTCACTATATGACTTATACAATCCTCTCGAAAAAGTAAAAGCACCAAAACTTAACACATTCTAAAGATAGAATCCACAAGATCAACTACGACCCATATTCCCAACTATGAGTTGTAATGTTGTCTCATACAATCCAGCATGAGACTTGACATTTTTGATGTTTCTAAACTTCAACTCTACAAGCCTATCTACAACCCGTATTGTAACACCTCAAAAACTTGAAACTTGAATCATAAAGGGAAGTGTAAAAAAGTAGTATTAGTTCAATTCCTACAGGACCGTCTACGGACCGTCGAAGGTCTTATGGTCCGTACGAAGGCTCTCATGGAAAAGGTTTAGAAATGGGAAATGTCAAGGCCCAACATAAGTCCTACGGACCAGTGGGATGGTCAATGGAAGCTTCTAAGGCTTGTAGGAAGTGATCATAGAAAGAGTCCTAGGCTTGGTGAAAAATTTTGGGTAAAAGGGTTTCTAAGAGAGATCTACGTCTCATAGAAAGGTATACAGACCGTAGAAGGCTTCCATAGGAATTGTTCAAAAATTTGGTCCCGTAATGTGTTCTACATTTGGACAAGATGGATAGAGGGAATTCCTATGATCCATAGGTCCAATCCGTAGGGTCATTTGGTAATTTTTAAGTAAGGGTGTTTTAGCCTTTTCCTTTCAATTTAAGCAGTAAACATTATCATTTTGATCCAATAACTACCCCTGTGAGTGATTTTACATTTCAAAATCTACCCATTCCCTCTCATTCGATCAAAACCTCAAAAATCCCTAAGTCTATTCCTTCAATTCTCTCTCAAGGACTCTAAAGACAAAATAAGGGTTTCATCAAGCTTCAAGGTTTCTTCCTCCATTTTTATTGATTACCCAAGGTATGTGGAACTTCATTAATGGATTCCTTTCATCCATTTAGTTCCAAAATATACTCAATTCTCTAGTTGATTCTCACACAATTCCTAGGGTTTGATGTCAAATATTCATGGGTTAAATTCATTATAATTCAATTGCATATATTCAATCTTATTATGCATGATTTGATTCAGTTACATGTTTTTTTTTTCAATTGATTTCATATGAGCCCATGCCTTATTTCTTTTTGCTATGATTATAAACTTATGAATTACGATTATGGACTTATGCATGTTTTCTAAAATTGATGATTTATGATTATAAGATGTTTTAAGTTATAGTGTCAAGGATTTGTGAAATATTTTATCATATTTGAAATAAATCATGATTTAGATGCTTAAAAAGTAAGTGTGTTGATGATTACCAAAAAAAAAAAAAAGTGTCTTGATGAATAATTTTTAAATCATAGTTCTGAAAGGTGCTACTCTAATATGAACTTATGATTGAATTGGCAGTCTTTAATTGTTGTCTTTCAAAGTATTTTGATATGATTATGATTATGTATTTTTTCATTGAGAGTTATTTAGCACCGAGAGGATTTTGGAATGGAGATCTTACTATTAGTAGAGGTTTGGTCTTTAGTAGGAATTTTATTTTCCCAAACTACGTGCCTCGATAGGATTGTCTTAAATGACCTAAGCTAGTGGATCCACTTTAGCAATGTTGATGATACAGAGTCTTACCTTGACAAGTTGGTGTCATGAACCAATGACTAACCCTAGTCGTAACACAGTGCTTAGAGTCACACGTGACCCCAAGCGAACCCTTAATATTGGCATAGTCATGACCAACTAAATATGAACATGTCAAAAAATGAAAATGACTGAGCGGAAACATAATTATAGAATACTAGTTCAATATATTTTTTAACAAACTTTTGTACACAACAACCATAATGAGAAAAGAATCTAGAAAAGAATAGACTGAATACAACAACTCTAACTGACTATCTATGAATCCTCTACTAATATTGATCATATTAAGCTAGGATATGACCCTTGATCCATTTAATTAATACATGCGAATAGACATAATATACTAGAACTACAAACTCACTTGAGTGCTCAACATAAGAGAACTCATCACCTGCTAGCTAGAAGCTACGATTCAACTGACTAGGATCCTGATAGTAAGAACATGAATCTACATCACATGAAAAATTTAAATACAGGAGGTATGTCAATCACTACTTTGAATGTACTAAGTATGAGATATGTATGATAATTTGTAAAGTTAGACATGATGAATCAACGATGCTAAACTAAATATGAAACTAAAATACATGAACTGCTGCAATGACCAAGTAGTAAAACATGTAACTGATAGATACTGAAAATAAAATAACTAAATGTAAGGTCAAAACTATCATGCCCTGACGCTACCCCCTAGACATAATACGAAACCTAGGATCATGGGTGACCCTAAGCTAAGCCTAAGTTTGGCATATATCAAGCATTCTGAAAATATAACTAAGCAGTATACTATGCGGAAGCTCAAAACAGAGGATATCTAAAATGGAGAAAACACAACTAGTCTAAATATATAAAACATAACAAGAGTTTAGTGATGACTGAAACAACACTTAACAACTCTAGTTAAATCTACTACTATGTCGAAAAGGCCCCTAACTAAATTGAGTTGTTGGGAGATGCCCATAGCTCACTCTAGCAAGACTGAAACTAAAAATAAAGACCAAAATATAAAGCATGTTTATTGTCCTAAAAGAATGATGACTCACCACTTAAGTTGCTGAAGTCGGACTAAGGATCGAACTAAGCGTGATCTGGATGCTGAGTGTCTGGACCTATATTATGAAATGATGTAGCACAAAGTATGTGTCAGTACTTGGAATGTATAGAGCATGCAAGTTATAAATATGCTAAGTTGAACAAAGTATTTAAATTGAATAATGCATAACTGAGCAATGATATAATCTGACAAGGATATATATGTGTAATAAAGAATAAATGAAAACTAAACTGACTGCAATGACCAAGTATTAATTATGAAGATAACATATTGAACTGTATACTGAAGTAAATGTTGGAAGCCTGGTCAATGCAATAAGATTCTGACTATGGGAGATACTATTAACTGACATAAACCAAGTGAGCTAAATGTGGAGTCCAATGTATACACCCCATCGAGAGGACCCAATATACCTTGTCGGGGAAATAGAGGCATGACTATGGCATGATCACTAAAATTGATGCCCAATAGAGGGGACTTTTGAACCTACGTTGGCACATAGTTTTGGCACTTTGAGGGTACGTTGAACCCTAGTCCAACTTTGTGCTAAGTCTACTCCCAACTGAATATTCATGAAGCTAAAATGCACTAAATACTGAATAGCTCAAAACACTGCCATGCTAACTGAGAATGCAACAATTATATACTGAGAATATGGCATTCAAAATATGAAGCATGAATTTCTGTCTGGTTGACCTAGCAAGTATAATTCATGAACTCGAACAAATTTACACAAGCTAGGGTTCTGAGTTCTATGCACGAAATTATACTAAATTATCAAGAAACAAGTTATTTAGATCGAAGGAACATAATCACAATAAATCTTGAAAATCTAGAAATCCTAGGTCCGAACAGTTTATGAGAATCTGAAGAGTTAAATGAATCCTAAGGACATAATGGGTGAAAGGAACCCACTAGTGAAGTTCCACATATGTGGTGATGAAATCTATAGAGAAATCCTTTGGTTTAGGGGGTGCCCTTCAAAGAATGCTTCTGCTTGTTTTTGGGCGAGCTGGTCACCTCTTTCTCTTCTTTTCACTCTAAGTTGGGTGACTTTTGGAGAATGAGGGTTTTGGGTATTGTCTGAATAGATTATTAGGCTTATACTGAGTAAAATAACATATTTTAGGCATCAAATGACATAGTTTAAGTGCCCAACGCATAGGGGAAAAGATAAACATGACCCTGACTTAAAGCTGACGAAGTGCCACTCACGATGGGGCTGACAGGCCATCAATAGGACCAAGGCCTGCCAACTGGGTCGTGGTTATAGGCCTTCCCAATAGGTCTCTACTAAAATGAGCATAACTTTTTACTCTGAGCTTGAATTTTAGCAAACTTGATGGCGTTGGAAGAGGACTCCATTATCTTTAACTTGATAGGTCATGGACCACCTAATTCACTTTGTGCTAAAAGATATGATCGTTTGAAGTTGACCCATAACTTGAAGGCAGACATGTTCCTTCCACGGTCCACTTCATGAATCGTGTGAAGCACCGTAAAGACAATTGTGGTTCCACACAAGAACGAGGGTAGTTCTTGGGTGACTTCCACGGGCCACTTAAAAGGTTTGTAGTTCCACACAGTGGCCTATGGTGACTCCTGGTCACTTTAAAGGGCAACCTGACGGCGCGTGTGGAGTTCCACGGCCCATGAAGGGGGTCTGTGATCCTCCACATTTTTCCAAGTATGAACAACAATGGAGGGTTCACCCTTTTTCCCTCCTGTACAGTGCTAGTTAGATTTCTAATGTGTTAGAATATCTCCCCATTGTGATAATGCATCCTCAAATGAAGACTACGCAAGGTGCATATGAGGGAAAGGCTATAATTCCTACCAAGTGGGTACTAGAAACTGATATCTAACTGAACAGAGTTCCATGAACATGCAAAAGGGATAAAATGCAATGATAACTGAGGAAAATGATATTTAGACTGAATTTACACAAGAGTAAAAAAAGGGACTGTAGAGGAACTATATTATGTCAAGTGGAATTGAATCGGAAGGAAAGAGGTGAGGATATTGGGTCATCATGGCTTCTTCTGCTTCCCAAGTAGATCCCTCTATGGACTAACTCCTCCACAAAACCTTTATAGAAGTGACCTCCTTATTTCTCAACCTATGAACCTAACGATCAAGAATCTCAACTGGAATCTCCTCATAGGTGAGCCTATCATTCACACCCACAATCTCTAAGGGTACTGTCGATGTCGGATCACCCACACACTTCTTCAATAAGGAAATGTGAAAGACTAGATAAACCACTGCTAGTTCTATTGGTAGCTCTAACTCATAAACCATCTTACCTACCCTTTTAGGATTAAGTACCTACATACATAGGATTGAGCTTCCCTTTCGAGCCAAATCTCATCAACCTATCATGGCTGACACTTTTAGTAAAACCCAATCATCAATTTCAAACTCTAAGTCCTTTCCCCTTACATATGCATAGGACTTCTGATGACTCTGAGTTGTCTTAAGTCTATCTCTGATGAGATAAACTTTCTTCATAGCCTCATGAACTGAATTTGGCCCAGTCAAGGCTGTTTCACCTACTTCGAACCAACCAATTGGAGATTTGCACCTACACCCATATAGTGCCTCATAAGGGGCCATCTGAATACTAGAGCTATTATCATAGGAGAACTATATGAGAGATAGGTGATCATTTCAACTACCCTTGAAATTGATCACACAAGATTTCAATATGTCCTCTAAGTTCTGAATGGTACGCTCTGCCTAACCATCGATTTGTGGATGAAATATTGTACTGAGATTTACCTAAGTACCAAGACCTTTCTGATACGACTTCCAGAGATAGGATGTAAACTGAGGACCTCTATCTAAGATGATAGACAAAGGAACCCCATGTAACCTGACTATCTCATTGATGTAGAGTCTGGCGTAGTCCTCAACCAAAAAGGAAGCTGACTTAGTAACTCTATCCAAAATCACCCAAATGGAGCCACATTGCATAAGACTACAAGGTAAACTCATAATGAAGTCCATGTTTATCATCTCCCACTTCCACATGGGAATGCTAATCTCTTTAGTCACATCTCCTGGTTTCTGATGTTCTACTTTAACCTTTTGAAAGTTGGGACTCTTAGCCATAAAATGTGCGATGTCCCTGTTCATGTAGTTCCACCAATAGACTTCACATATATCACATTACATCTTGGTGGCACCAGAATGAATAGAATATCTAAATTATGGGCTTTTATAAAGATCTAATGCCTCAACTCACCCATATTTGGAACACATAAGCAACCCTGGTAACAAAGTACACCATCTCCCCCTTGGGAGAAAACCTCAATGTTTTGTTGATGAAATGCACCTTTCAACTGAAGTAACATAGGTTCTCTAACCTATTTTTCTTTAACCTCCTCTACCAATGAAGATTCTGATCCATTTTGAACTATCACAATACCATATGATGTGTCTGTAAGGAAAACTCTTAAGCGAGCAAGCCGGTGAACATCTTTGACTAACTCTCTCTTTTCTTCCTCAACATGTTCTACACTACAAATAGACAGTCTCATGAGAGCAGCAGCCACTATATTGGCCTTACCCGGATGGTAAAGCACATTCATGTCATTGTCTTTGAGGAATTCAAGTTATCTCCTCTAACGAAGATTCAACTCTTTCTGGGTGAACACATATTGAAGGCTCTAATGACCTGTGAACAAATCAACATGAACACCATACAAGTAGTGTCTCCAAATCTTTAGGGCAAATACTATGGCTGCAAGCTTGAGGTCATGAGTTGGGTAGTTCTTCTTCTATACCTTAAGTTGCCTAGATGCATAAGCTAAGATCTTATCTTACTCCATAAATACATAACCTAGGATGACCCTTGATGTATCACAATAAACCACATAACCGTTTGGCTCATCTAGTAGAGTAAAGATAGAAGATGTAGTCAACCTGGTCTTCAGTTCTGAGAAGATTTTCTCAGACTCAGTTGACCACAAAAACATGACCTTTTTCTGAGTTAGCTTGGTCAATGGGGAAAATATGGATAAATATCCTTCAACAAACCTCCTGTAATAACCAACCAAACCTAAGAAACTTCTCATATTGGTCTAAAAGGTGGGTCTGGGCCAGTGTTGTACTGCCTCAATTTTTTGAGAATCCACTCGAATCCCTTCGTTGGATATCACATGACCAAGGAAAGTGATTGACTATAACTAGAATTCACTTTGTTGAACTTAGCGAATAGCTAGAAATCGTTGAGGGTTTACAGAACAACTTTCAAATGAGTCGCATGCTCTTCCTCACTCTGAGAATAAATAATGATATCATCAATAAAGACGATGAAAAATAAGTCCAAATACTGTTTGAACACCCTTTTCATTATGTCCATGAAAGCTGCAGGAGCATTTGTTAGTTCGAAAGACATAACTACAAATTCATAATGACCATACCGTGTCATAAAGGTTGTCTTCGGGATGTTATTATCTCTGACTCTGATCTGATGATAGCTGGATCTAAGGTCTATATTAGAAAAGCAACTAGCAGATTGAAGTTGGTCGAACAAGTCATCAATCTTGGGGATGGGATATTTATTTTTTATTTTGATGTTGTTCAACTGACGGTAGTCAATGCACATTCAAAGAGAACTTTTTTTTCTCACGAACAACATTGGAGCAGCAATGGAGAGATATTGGGTCTAATGAAACCCTTATCTAGAAGTTCTTTCAACTATTCTTTTGATTCCTTTAGCTCAGTTGGAGACATTCTATAAGGAGGAATTGAAATAGGTTAGATATCTGGAAGGAGATCTATTCTGAATTCGATTCCCTTTTGGGAGGAACTCTGGGAAGATATTTTAGGAACACTTCTGGGAACTCATTTACGAAAGGGACTGACTCAAGAGTTGGGGTTTTGGAGTTTTAATCCTTAATACAAACAGGATGATAGTTACACCATTTAGAAATCATTTTATTGGCATTAAATTGACTTATAGGCACAAAGCTACTACCCTTCCACTCTAAGACTTGGTCGTTTGGAAATGAGTCACGAGTCTGGAGATATCCATATCCCCTAACAGAATAGCATTCATGCACTCAGTCTTTACCAAATCGGATACTACAAACAAGAACTTGTTCATTTGTGCCCTTGAATCAGCAACCATATGTGGAGCATACCTTAAATCAGGTCCTTGAACTATGTGCCCCCATAGGATTGTGTAGATTGAACATTAGCTAGTGAATCCACTTACTCTTAAGATTATGGTCCTTACCTTGGCAACTAGGACAATCTATTTTCGGTGTAGGAGTAAGAGAATGTCCAACTCAATTCTATGTAAACTCTCAACAGAAATGTATATAATCATATCATATTCATAATTTTAGTCATTGAAATGGTAAAATTCTAGTAATATCAATTCAACCATAAATACTCATAAATCATAAGAATAGCTCCTTTAAAATATCATGATTTCATAACATACCAATTCATAAGAGATGTTTAATCGAAAGCATCTAAATCATGATAATCTTTCATAATGAGAATAATTCAATCAAAAGCAACCTAATTTTAGAAAAATCATGTTGATGCATTATTTGAAAGTTTCCTTGAATCATAATCTCTTGAATTCATAATGCATGCATATAATAAAAGCTTGATTTCTTAGTCAAAATACTCATATAGCATGAGTCCATGTATAAATCATTGGAAACATGTAATTATAATCAAATCGTGCATAATAAGATCAATCATGATGAAAAAAATCTTAAATCAATTGAACCCATAACAAAATCGGCAAAGGGTCAAATATACTAATGTACTATAGGAAATATTTTAAATATATTCTTAAGTAAATGTTTGAGCTAAATATACATTTCCCGTTATACTTTCGGGCTAAATATACCCTTATGACTAACGGAGGAAACATGAATGGCTAAGATTAAATGAAATATTTAATTAAAAATAAATCAAATTCGAATATAACTCGCCCCACCCCAATTATTTAACTTGACCTAATTATAATATTGACCCACCCAATTTATGAAGGTATGAAAAATCAGTTTCATGTTATAGAAAGGGGGGAACTAAAGAGTAGATCGATTCAGGAAATAAATTGAAATTCAGGTTATGTGTTGAGAATTCACTTTTCCTCTTTTTGATGTTATCTCACATGCATTTTCCACATTTTTCTTTGTCCAGATATTAAGACTACTCACTTGTTGATTGATCTCAAAATCTCTCTTAACTGAGGTGTTTATGAACAAGCAAATTAAATTTGACAACATCATGATTGAGCCAAGAATTTCTCAAGTGTTTGCTGACCTGTATTGTTAACTCCAGAAAAATAAACTTGAAGCTAATATTAAACAAGTCTAGAAAAGATATTGTATGCTAAAGCAAAGGACTCACTTGTTGATTTTTTGTTCAATTTCCTCAGTTTTCATATTGGATCAGTGATCAAAGCTCTAAAAGGGATTTATGGACTAGGATACATAGAAACTCATATAAAAGTGTAATAGATTTGGAGTCACAATGGTTTCCTTTTTCTTCTTACCAAAACAAATTACTCAATCCTGGTGTTGCACCAAGACATAAATGTCAGAATGAGTTGCTTCCAATTTTTGTGGAACTTCCATATCAATAACGTGGGTGGAACAAATGTTATAATTAGATCTGATTTATTTTAAATTGAATAGTTCATTTAATTTTATTTGTTCACTTGTTCTCTTCTTGTCATGAGGGTATATTTAGCCCGAAAGTATAACGGGAGGGGTATATATAGCTTGAAAGTATAACTAGGGGTATATTTAAATTATTTCTCATAGTACATGTGTATATTTGGCCCTTTGCCATAGCCAAACTATGAAACTCTAGAATTTGAAGAAAATAATAACTTGAAGTAAAATATAAGTTCATGAAATACTACTTAAATCATGCACTTGAAAGTAAAGATAAGAATACTTTCTTGAAATACTTCTTGAAAATAATGCACTTGAAGTAAAATATACTTTCTTGAAAGTCTTGTAATATAATGCATTTGAAGTTAAAGATAATTATAATTTCTTGAAATACTTCTTGAAAATAGTATAACTGAAGTAAAATATAATTTCTTCAAACTCTTCCAAAACAATGCACTTGAAATTAAAGACCATAATACTTTCTTGAAATACATTTTGAAAATAATGCACTTAAAACTAAATATATTTTCTTGAACTCTTTCTTGAAAGACTTCTTTATAATCTTGAACATACTTTATTCATGAAAATAATGCATATGAAATACTACGATAAAGTTTTGAAATAACTTTGATTAGAAAGGGGTCCATGTGGTATAATAAGAATGGACCATGAATAAAAAATCATTAATTACATAAAGTGCCATTATTTTGATGATTAAATTCAAGAACCAATGATAGGAGATAAAAGAAATTCGAAATTATAGAATCTTGGATTAAAAAAATTGTAGCTTTGAACTTCCTAATTGAAATTGTAGAAGTAAAGTGTGAGGATGAACAAAGTTCCTCACTTTAATAATTTTACATACCTTAAACTCTCTATGAATCTTGAAGAAGAACCCTAACTAGAAGAAGAACGATCAAGAATCATATCTTCAGATTCTTGAATTAGTTTCTTCAAAATCCAATGGCAAAGGGTTAAAGTTTCTAGTAATGATTCCTAATTATAAGAAGGAATTTGAATTTGAAAGATTGAAGTATTGGAGAAAGACTTAATTAAAATAAGAATCTTGAAAAAGATTGAAAAAAAACGTACTTTAAAGTTTTATGCTTTGATTTTTCGTAGATTTTTGTCTTTGGGTTTGAGAGAGGATGAGGAATTAAAAATGAAAATCTTATTGTTTAGGGCTTCATGGGAGGTAAGAAATCCATTTTAGGGTTTTTATATTGCTATAAGGACCTTAAAATTACCTTTATTAGAATTATGTCATCGGCCAAAACGAAACTGTATTCCATCATATAGTAAAATGATCATAACTCTCTACTCCAAACTTAGGATGACACAAACTTGGTGGCGTTAAAAAGAAGACTGATAGACCTTCAATTTTATAGATTCTAAGTCATCTAACCCTTCATATTCCAAGATATATTGTCGTTTAAAGTTGATCAAAGTAAAATCTTATATGGAAATTAAATCGTAAGGAAACATTCAACTCAACTTTGTGTTAGAAGAATCTTATGACCTTAATTAATATTCACATCTATTCCCATACTAATGAATTAACTTTAACATCTATGCATAATTAAGAATCACCCGGTGTGACCCTAAACACATATGAAGAATGGTTTGGATCTTAGCTTAGACATGTTTAGGGTGTTACAGTAGGACTCTCTCCTTTTAGTATGAGGGTTACACTGGATTCTATGTTATAGATCACATGGCCTATTGTCAGTTAATGGTAAATATCCCACAAATGAACTATGCTTTCTTTAAAGGTTTTATGTAAGCTTTTCTTATGGTTTCAAATATACATTGACCTTGTTCATGATTTATGATTTTACTTTAAAGGTTTTACTATATTTTACTTGGTCATGCATAGTATGTCTTCCATTCACTACATTTTCATGTTTAAGTTTTTATGAATTTCCCCATATTCAGTTTAAAGTACTGATGTATATTGTGCCTATAATGTTTCATAATATAGGGTCTGACACTCCCCCTTCCAAATGTGGCTAGTTTTGGGATTGTTTATCTGTTGATCTTGGATTAGTGAGTCCTTATGGTTTGAGGGCATAACCTCTACCACCTTTATGTATTTTGATGTCTTTTTTTGTTTTAAGATATTATTTGTGACTTGAGGGGTTGTCCTAGTAAGATATATGTTAGAAGAAGGCTTATGTCAGCTATAACATATGTTTTCATGTATTCTCTTATGTACTATGTTGGTATCTCTTATGTCATCTAAAGATTCAAATTTATGTTGGTTTATATTCTCCTTTATTATGTTTAGTTACGATATGTTTATGTTAAAAGGATTGTGTAGGGTCATATTCACCATGTCACATCTAGGGTGTACTTTGGATTGCTACAAACTTGGTACTCAGATTCAAGTTTTAGAAAGGTCCTAGAATGTCTGACAAGCCACGTTGAGTATTTTCTTGTTCATGAGCATGAAGCACACCATATTTATGATGTTTTTCAGGATATGTTTGCTCGAAGAGCTAACACAAGAAGAAATATGGGTAACAACGTGGAGCCTGAGGTTCCTCAAGTGTCGATTGATCCTTTGGATGAGCAAGTGTCACATGTTGAGTTCTGAGCCATTTTCCAAGTATTGGCTCAAGATGTAATGGTTCAAGCTAATATAGAAGACATTGATCAAGTGAACCCAATTTTGGGTACATGGCAACAAAGATGAGGGACTTCAGTAGGATGAATCTCCCAGAGTTTCATGGGTCGAAAGTTTAGGAAGATCCGTAAGAGTTCGAGGAAATCTACAAGATAGTGGAGACTATGGGATTTACACTGGTGGAAAAGGTGGATTTGGCCACTTATCAACTTAAGGATGTTGCTCAAGTGTGTTTCAATTAATGGAAAGAAGAGAGGGCAATTGATGCGGGTCCTCTTGATTGTGAGAAATTCAAAGGGGATTTTCTTGATCATTTCTTTTTCCTTGAGATGCAGAAATGAAAGTGCTTGAGTTTATCAATATTTGACAAGGTAACATGAGTGATAAATATTATGCATTGAAGTTCACTCAATTGTCTAAGTATGATCCTACTATGATTACTGACTCTAGAGCAAGGATGAGTAAGTTTTAATCTGGTGTCTCTGAAATGGTAGTCAAAGAATGTTGAACCATCATGCTAATCAAGGAGATGGATATCTCTCATTTGATAATACATGCCTGATAAATTGTAGAGGAAAATCTGAAAGAGAAAGCTAGAGAGTCAAAAAGGGTAAGAGTAGGTGATGGTGACTCTCTCATTCTAGGTCCGATGGACATGGACATCCTTAATTTTGGAAAAGGTTCTCCAATAAAAATTCTTCTAACGCTTTAGATCCAAGGTTTAACAAAGATACGGTGTCTAACCCTAAACCTCAAGGAGGTGGTGGTAGTGTATCTTCTTTCATATTCATGTTTATGCTTTGTTTGATCCGAGTGTTACATTGTCTGTTATGACTCCTTGTATGGCTATGAGATTTTATGTCTGTCCCGATATTCTTTTAAAACCTTTTTCTATCTCTACACCTTTTGGTGATTCCGTTATTGGTAATAAGTCTATAACACCCCAAAAAATTTCTAAGTTAAGACTTGAAACATTCTTCATTTTTGTATAAGGTCACACAAAGTGATTCTTAAATGTTATTAGGTGTTAAGGTCAAATATTTAGTGTGGGAATGATTTTGGATATGAATTAAGGTCATTAGAACCCCCAGCACAAAGTTAAGTTGAAATCTTTCTTACCGATTGAGTTTCAATATGAGATTTTACTTGGTTTAACTTCAAATGGCCATATCTCTCAGCACATACCAAATTAGGTGGCCCATGACCTATCAAATTAAAGGTCTATGAGTCCTCTTTCCAACCCCACCAAGTTTGCTCCATTTCGACTTCCTGGTAAAAAGTTATAATCATTTTAGTAAGGCTCTGTCATATAGTTGAAGTTTCACGGATACCTATACGGCTAGTGAGGTTTTTCACAGACCGTGGAGCCTTAAATGGCTCGTGAATTATTTTTGCTTAGTGGATCCACTAAATTGAGAGGTTCTATACGCCGACACGGTATAGGACATTTTTGGGGGCGTGGGTAAGATGTTTTATAATCACGTAGCTTATAGTGATGGTTGTCGATTAGAGAATCTCCCAATAAAGTTAAAGTGTATATCAATGTATCACTTATTATGTTGAGTTCAGATATGAGTAAGTATTTTTGTAATGCTTTAAATGACTAAACTCCATTATTTCTTTACATTCAGCTTGAATATATTTTATCTATCACAATCTTTTCATTCAGTTATTTTGCTTCGGCAATATTACATACTCATACATTCATGTACTAATGTCATTCGACCTGCATCTTTTTATGATACATATACAGTTGCTCAGGTTCATCAACAAGGGCTTTGTTGAGATCACTCTACACTCCATCTAGCTTTTGGTGAGCCTCCTTGTATTTTGGAGGACTTCACATTTAATTTCTAGTTAGTAGTTTTGAGATGTCATGGGTCTTGTCCCGGCATCCTTCTTTAATAGTAGTGGATTCATAGATAGACAGAGTTGAGGTGTCTCTCAGTATGTACTTTCTTTTGAGTTTTTTTGACAAACTATAATAAATATTTCTATTGAGTATTTTCCAGACTTTATGAGTTGAGTATTTGAGTTTAACAGATTTAATTCTATTTTGAGACTATCATTACTAGTGTAAGAATTCTGCTAAGTAGTCATGTATGCCAAGGGTTGGCTTGGGACTAGTAATGGTTCTCAAGTATCAGCTATGTCAAGGGTATAGGCTTAGGGTGTGACAAACTTGGTATCAAAGTGCAAAGTTCAATTGTCCTAGTGTGTCTATGAAGTGTCAGCAGGATCTTATTTATGGATTTGAGGGTCCACTTTTATAAATGAGGGACTACAGACCTTTAAGAAAAGTTTTCCTTCTTTTATACTCAATATCTTGTAATAAAACTATGTTATATTTAAATTACTCATACTCATGTGTTTCTCAAATCCATTTGACTACCCTTCATACTCAAGGTGGTTGAAAAGCAATGACTTGATCCTTATTGATGAGTTACTCTAAGCAAAAATCTCCAGAAAGTCATGAGACTATAGAGGGGCTTGATAGAATCCCATGAGTGAGCTTAAGTGTTTTGATTCAAAAGAATGCACTTTTATTTGTATGAATCGTGCATTTGTGCTAAAATATATGCACTCCTAGACTCTCTTCTACGAGCCTTGTTTCAGGTGATACCCTTTAAAGGGGAAGTATGTTTTAGATCTTGGATAGTACTTTCATCTGAAAGGATAGTTTGAGTTGCGATGTTATAAGCAATAGTAGTAGAAGTGCCTAGAGTTAGAAGTATGCATTTAGAGGTGTAGTAACCTAAGAAAAGAGGATAGTTATTGAGTAAAGTGTGTAGTTATAGTCATGTATCTACCAAGTTATAAATGAAAAGTTTTCCTTTATGTGTAGACCAAGGAATAATAATTTTTTATGGATTTCATGACAGAAGGTAGAGGAATAGTTACTAGTCATGATGAGTTAGAGTATACTTTAACTGAAAGGGAGTTTATGTCAATGTAACATTGTGTTAGTGAAGGTCAAGTATATGTGTTGAATAAAACAACAGTGTATTCATGAGGTGATAGATCTAAGCTAGGCTTATAATTTTGAAGGGAGAGCCCCATGATATTTATAGAGCTATAGAATTGATTAGGCAAGGATGTATAGTGAATGGATAAATAGTACTTAGGTTGTGAAAAAGGTTGTGACGATAATCTGTAAATAGGTAGATTAAGAGATAAAGATAGAAGACTTGTCATGATGTCTTAGTGGGTGATGATTTTAGTTTGGAGATTTGATCTGGTATGTTTGACCTAAAGTAGGTGAGGAATTAAGGTTTTACTTTACAATAAATGTGAGTGGTACAAATATGGTATTATGACCCTTAGATGAGAGCAATGAAGTAAGGCTAAGTCATTAGATTAACAAGAGCATTAAGAGGTGTACCCAAGATCGTATGTAGTCAGATGAGGTTCCAATTAATTTTATGATTTTTTCTTTCATGAGTGCGTAGAAAGTATTTTCAAGCTGTCAATATAGGGTAGACTGATGTAAGCATTATTTATTAACATTAAGAGTTTGTTAGAAGAGATTTTATATAGCCTAAGCAATGATAAGCCTCTTAAATAGAGATCAATTTTCTTCTAGTTAGGTAGATATGAACTTATAAAGGCGGTATTAACAAACTAAGAATGAGAAGTCAGACTATTAAGAGTTAGATTAAGCGGCTTTATAAGACATTAAGAATAGGTTAAGAGAAGCATCTAAGAAAGAGGTCTTAGAAGGAATCTCAGTACCTTCATACTCTATCGTATTCCTCAAAGTTCAGTCATTACAACATATTGTTGATGTCTTTAATATCATAATTGTGTTCATGGCCTATGCTCATACACTTCAGATAAATTCACATCTATGCTCAGTTCCCAAACTAAGGGCTAAAGCCTTTTGCCCATTGATCTCATTCTTACTTCATATATGTATGGATGTTAGCCTCATGGTATGAACCTATTCAAATAAGCGCTCATATCTCATGGTATGCTCAATCTCGAAAATTCATGATTTACTCTCAATGGCTAGCAACATAATGTGATGCCATGCATTTATATCGGATGTCTTGAATAAATCGTGCTTATGATCTTTCACCCTAAAGTTCTTTCAGTGAACAATTTTAGTTAGAGAGGGATGTTGATGATAGTAGTTAAGTGATGATATAAGGAAATGGTTGATGATTCTTATGTTAGTAGCAGTAGCGTGCTTATTCCATCTAAGGTTATAAAAGTGAAGGAAGGATGAATGAATTTTTACTATGAGTAATAGTTAGGTGAGAGTAGTTAGTTTGTTCCTAATAGTAATGTGCGAACTTTCAATTGATAGAGATGACGAGAGGAGGAGAAATTCTTAGAAGGATTGCTTAGTAGGATTCCATGGATTGTCTATAGTACTAGGCTTGAATGTGATGTTGTTCCATGTGGATGAATACATGATGCATAAGATTCTTCTTGACTAGGACTCGAAGTTTTGTTGAATAAAGTGGTAAGGAGTAGTATTCATTGGATGAGATTTCCTATAGAGGCATAAAACCTATATCTTGTGGTTTAGATTAGTATAAACATCTCATGTTTAGCATCTTTGTGATTTAGATATTAGTCTTGAACATAGTAAGAGCAGACAATTTAACATAGACCTTGGTAAGAGTAGTCATATACTCTAGTGGTAGCTATGAGTTACAACTATATGAAGTGTAGTAATCAGAAAGAAGAGCATAGTTGAAAAGTGTTGCTAAGCTTAAAAGCTACTAGTCATATCACTCCAGGCATAGTAGTCATAGTCTTACTTCGTGCCTTGATACCTTATTTAAAGCTATGGCCTGTAATCTTGAATCTTATATGAGCTTCCTCCCAAGTGTGCTCGAGTCCAGTTTCAAAACTCTTGATATGAATCACTCCTTCCTATGTTGGTAGACAAGTTTAAAAGTGAAAAATATAGCAAGATTAATTCCAGTCCCCTCCATTCTTAAATTAACTGTCATTTGATGATAAATGATCCTAAAGGGGAGATATTGTAACACCTCAAAAATTTATAAGTTAAAACTCAAACCATTTTTCATTTTTGTATAAGGTTGCACCGAGTGATTCTTAATTGTTCTTAGTTATTAAGGTCAATTATTTAGTGTGGGAATGATTTTGGATATGAATTAAGGTCACTAGAACCCCCTAGCATAAAGTTGAGTTGAAAGTTTTCTTAACGATTGAGTTTCAATATGAGATTTTACTTGGTTTAAATTCAAATGTCATATCTCTCGGAACATAATGAATTAGGTGGCCCATGACCTATCAAATTAAAGGTTTACTAGTCCTCTTTCTACCGCCACCAGGTTTACTCCATTTCACGTTCAGAGTAAAATGTTATGCTTGTTAGTAAGGCATTATCATATAGTCGAAGTGTTACGGATGGATAAATGGGCAGTAAATTTTCATGAACCGTGTAGTCTTAAATGTTCAATGAAGCCTTCCTTTTAAAGCACTCTGTTAGTTTTTGAGTTTGGATCATTTTGATCTTTCTCGTATGTCGTTTTAACCCCTATGCCTAAACCACGATGTTTCCACCTTGTCAAGGGCTTAGAAAGTGTTAGTATTTTCTTGTATGTTCATTAACACTTCAAGTCATTAGAGCAAGGTTCCAAGAGGAGAAAATCTTGGGTTTCAAGTGTTCTTTGAGCTTCATCAATTTCCCCAAGAACTTTTTTTCTTCCAAGTATGTAAGGCTATCATAGTGTTGGGCTAGTTTGTCCTCATGCCTTACATCTACTTTCAAATCAACAAAAGAGTGATCTAGGTTTCTATCTTTAGATTTGAGTGTTCTTGAGATGAGTTGATATTGATTTATGAGTTCTTAAGTTGTTGATTATTGAATTCCTATTTCTAATTATTGAATTTTTTATATTGTGTATTGCGATTATTGAGTTAATTATTTATGTCTATTCTTCAGTATGAATGTATTCATTGAGTTCTTATTGATGATCTTTTAAAAAAAACATAATTGTTTAAACTGAGTTTTTGAGTAAGTAAAGAGGAGTTTGAGAAAGAGTTTTAACCAATGTTTGAGCAAGAGTATAAAGGAACCAAGTATTTTCTAAATGTTTGATTTTACATGAACAAAGGGAGTATCATTTTGAGAAAAGTAAAAGAGTTTTCACAAAGATTGAGTACAGAGCAGTTACCTCTTAAAGAAGCCCTTTTGATTAATTATCCCAACCCAAAGAAAGTATATTTACGTTGAGAAAAGAGAAACCTTGTTTTCTAAATGCGCAATGAGTTTAAAGATATTTCAGAGCATTTACCTCTTTTAAGAGGCTAGTTTGAGGAATTATCTTAAAACAGAGAAAGAGTATGTTTTATACATTTGGGCAAATGTGTATATAAATATATTATTGGGAGTAGTATTGAGCACCATTATGGGGATAAGTTCAGACACTTAAAATCCTCATAAACCATGTCTTGCCAACATGGGTACATGATAATAGATTTTGGATGAATCCTGATTGCTTTGTGGATCTACTTAATTGAGATGTTCTATACCCCCAGCATGGTATAGGACAGTTCTAGCAGTGTGGGTGAGACATTATATCATCATATAGCTCATACTGATGGTTTTTAGTTAGAGAATTTCCCAATATAGTTAAAATGTATTTTAATATAACACTTATTATGTTGAGTTCAAAAATGAGTAACTATTTTGGTAAAGCTTTAAATGATTAAACTCCATTATTTCTTTACATCCAGCTTGAGTATATTTTATCTATCATATTCCTTTCATTAAGTTATTGCTCTTCGGCTATATTATATACTTGTACATTCAATGTACTGATGGCATTTGACCGGCATCTTTTTATGATACAAATACATGTGTTCAAGATCATCAACAGGTGCTTCGTTGAGATCACTCTACACTAGAGCTAGATTTTGGTGAGCCTCCTTGTATTATGAAAGACTTCACATTTACTTTCTAGTTAGTAGTTTTGAGATGTCGTGGGTCTTGTCCCTACATCCTTCTTTAATAGTAGAGGTTTCATAGATAGACAAAGTTGAGGTGTCTCTCACTATATGCTTTTTTTGAGTTGTTTTACAATCTATAAGCATTGGTATTGAGTATTTTCCATACTTTATGAGTTGTGTATTTGATTTTAATGGATTTAATTTTGTTTTGATCCTATCATTGCTTGATTAAGTCTTTCGCTAAGTAGTTAGTTAGGTGAAGGGCTTGCTTAGGAGCCAGCAATGGTTCTTGAGTGTCGTCCACATCTAGCGTATAGGCTCGGGGCGTGATAGAGTCTATAGGAAATTTTCCATTTTAGTTTCCATAAAGTCACTCATATTGATCTTGTCGAACATCACATGCTAGATTTTGATGTTATTCATGGGATGGATTGACTTCATTCTTGTTATACTTCAATATATTGTAGGACCCGATTGGTCTTATTAAGAGTTCTAAACAAAACTATCTTAGAATGGAAAGGGGAAAGTTCAACGCTGAAAGGTCAATTTATATCTTGCCTAAAGGCAAGGAAAATAATTTCTAAGGGTTGCGTCTTCATATTGTTCAGTTTAGGTATCAAATTTTAAAATCCCTACTGTTGAGTCAATTCCAATTGTTAATAAGTTTCCGAAAGTATATCCTTATGATCTTCTTAGGTTTCTCCCGAGATAGACATTGGTATTGACCTACTCCCAGATATGCAACCTATTTCTATTCCTCTTTACAATATGGGCACGACAAAATTTAAGGAATTAAAGAAACAATTGAAAGATTTGTTAGATAAGGTTTTCATTAGATCGGGTATATCACCATAGGGTGCTCTGATTTTGTTTATTCAAAAGAAAGGTGGTTCACTTTGATAAATATAGGCAATTGAACAAGGTCACAATAAAGAACAAGTATCCTATTACAATAATTGATGACTTGTTTGATCAACTTCAAGGTGCGAGTTTCTTTTCAAAGATTGATCTTCGATAGTGGTATCATGAATTAAGAGTAAGGGAAAGTGACATTCTGAAGATGGTTTTTTGGACTCGGTATGATCACTGTGATTTTTTGGTTGTGCAGTTTGATTTTACTAATGTTTCAATGGTTTTCATAGACCTAATGAATAGAGTATTCAAATAATATCTTTACATGTTCGTGATTGTGTTTATTAATGATATTTTAATTTACTCTTGGAGTGAGAATGAGCATGTCGAGCATTTAAGAAGTGTATTGCATATTCTCAAGGATCGTCGGGCCAAATTTAGCAAGTGTGAGTTTTAGTTGAGGCATATTGCTTTCATTGACCATATTATCTCCGGTGATGGTATTCAAGTTGATCCTAAGAAGATCGAGGCAGTTAAAAATCTACCTAGACCTCTATCCACTTCAGATATATGTTGTGGGTTTGACTAGTTATTATAGGCAGTTTGTGGAAGAATTTTCCTCTATTTGTATATGTTTCATAAAGTGGTTGCAAGTCTGGTGAATAAAGTAGAAGAAAGCTTCCATTCAATTATTTGGGTTGTCCAATTTTGGCATTCAAAAAAAAAAAAAAAGAGAAAGGAGTACTACAATGATATGATAAATAAGATGAAAAAGAGATTGCAGAATTGGAAAAATACAATTGTTTCTGAGAGATACCATTGCAAGCTAGAAAGTTACTCAACATTGACAAGAAACAAATCCCACAACTAAGCTTCAACACATTCAGAAATAGGGAGCCAGATTAATGTTAATTTTGTTTTAATTGCCAAAGGAGTGGTCAAATACATCACATAATAACTAGAAGCAAAGAGTTAATACAGCAAAGCTTCAAACTATATGTAGCCATCTTTTTTTATTGATTTTATTTGACCAATGTACAAATAATAATTTTGCTAATGGTGGTATTAATCTTATATTATGCTCATTTCCTTGTTAATTTTGATTTGAACAAAATTTAATTAAAATCAACTAAACATTGTCTTTAGCTTTGTAGAAAAAAAGCAATAAATACCTTTGCATCATCTTTTATTTCGCATAGGAAAGCTTATTAAGTTCAAGTTCATCTTGAATTTCGATTACGCAGCGTCTAGTGAGAGCTTTGAGACTGCTAAACTTGGAATTGAACTAGGAAATCAGCTCAATCTTGCATTTAAGGAATGATTCAAGTTAAATCAAGCTAACTATTGAAATTTTGGACTAGTGATGAAGATAAGTGCAGGAAGAGTTGCCTACACGATTTTCAAAGTCAATGGGTTTACGAATGATTAATAATTTCTATTGTGATCTTGCATCTTTCTCTGGGATAGTAGATCGAGAAGTCTTACTATTCTTGGTATTTCCTCTTTCGCTTGTATAGAACCATTTTCCTCTTTATTTCTTTTCTTTTTGTTTAGCAAATTTTTTGGTTGTCTTTTTTTAAGTTGATTTGGTGGGCTTTGGGCCTTAACCCATGAGCCTTTTTGTTTGTTTGAGTACATATTTGTTGAGCTATAAACATTGAGATCTTTGTCTTTTGTGGATTAAAATAAGGTTTGCAAAACAACATAAGAGTCATTTCCTTTTGATTAGAGATGAAAAAGAAAAGGTGACTTGGAACACCATAGCTCAATTTCACTCTGAAAAAATAAAGCAATCTTATTCAATATCATCACTTACACTAGAAAAACCATTCGAGATCGAAAAAGGTTGTGAAAAGACTTACTGTTAATAATTGGTATTTTGTACTAATTAATGGAATGGCTCATAATTTTTTCCATTCTACCGTAAGGGTTAAGCAAGGAGATCATTTATCTCCTGCTCTTTTTATTTTGTCTGTAGAGATGCTATTAAGAGCTATGAATTAGTTGTTCGATAACTATGAGTATAAAAGTTATGGATTACCTAAATGAAGTAATCAATTGAATAATTTATCTTATGCATATGATACAATTATTTTTGCAGTTACAAATAAAAGATCTTTCCAAGGGCCTTGAGGAAATACGAGGAGCAATCATGGCAATTGATCAACAAAGGTAAGAGCTCCTATTATGTGTACATTAAGGTAGCACAAGCCTCCAGACAACTGGTGAAAGAGGTCACTGGGTTGTCAAGAGGAATATTTCCTTTGATGTATTTGGGTTGCCCTATTGGTCATGCTAAGAAACAAAAGACAGATTTCTCTGCTGATAAAAAAATTCAAAGCAAGCTACATATATGGAAAGGAAAGTTATTGTCTTTGAGGGGGATGTAAAGTTGATTTAATGAACACTGTGTTATAGAGTATTCCTATATACCTTTTATATGACATTAATCCTCTTAACTGTGTGATATGATATGCATAGAATTTTTTGCTAAATTCTTATGGAATTTCAAGGAGGAGGAACGATCTACTCATTGAATTGCACGGAATGATATATGTGTATCAAAAAAGAAGAAAGATTGGGATTTAGGTCACTTTTTGATATCTCAAAGACTTCATTTGCTAAGTTATGATGAAAATTTAGGACTACTAATACTATTTGATCTAACTATATGTTGAATAAGAATTGCAAGAGATACATACCACAAATAGTTCAATGATCACTAGTATAAAAAAAAATATGTTATTGAAAAAAAAAATTATTTGATCAACATATATGGTGGGAATCTAAGAAAGGACATGATAGTGTATGGTTTGAAATTGAACGCAGTTGGGGACTCTGCATTTTCATATGAATATTAATCATGATCATAGTCAAGTAGAATATGTTAGGCAGTTAGTTAATGAGAATGGATGAGATTAGACAGTATAACATAAATTTGATAAGGAAGTTTGCAATCACAATGAAAGTGTGTCTTGGAAAATATAATACTTACACATGATAAAGATAAATCTTTGTAGATGCCTAGTGGTTCTTGACAATTTAAGGTAGGTACAACAAGAATCTTGTGCAGATACAGGAAAGAGCCAATAAAGAATGGATCTAACATATGGATTAAAGGATTGCCTTTTAAGGTGTGCTTCCTTTTATGGAGGATGTGTCTTAGAAGAATTTATATTGGGAAAGTGTGACCAGAAGAGGTATTATTGATGATATAGAATGTGCTACTATAACAACAATATATAAAAATTCTTTGTACATTTACTTATTGAATGTTATGACTATAATCAGATTTGAAAGTTGTTTAATGAAGCTGCAAGATTACAATTTCAATTAATGCAGATTAATTAAATTCTGGAAGAGTGGTGGAAGGCAGAATGTTCTACTA